>JAWWEO010019127.1:0-16964 GCA_035582975.1 Ormyrus labotus | reverse complement strand
TCCATACAATATTTACATCCTCACTCATACTAACACTCATACTTTCTCTACTCTTTTCTATCGCTGGAATAAGCCTTACTTTTTAAATCTTACATCTTTAACTAAACTAAACATACTAACTTTTTCTTAAACTAAATATCTTTTACTAATTTTCATTTTATCTAAAAATTAATCATAAATCTTTTCTCGTGATGAGAGAATCTCATCACACTATTTACAAGTTCTTATTAAGTATACTGTTGGGGGTAGAGCGCACCAGCTTCCCAAGTCAGCTGTGCTACTCCCCTTTGTAGTGATGCATGGTAATCCTCTTGTGTTTTGCAGGCAAAATGACCATCCGAGGCAGTGCCTCTGGGCTGAGACGCCTCTCAAGGAATCCACAAAGAAGATCAAGAAGATTTAGCGTTCTTTGTATGTTAGAGTTTAAGATTCGGGTGGGTGTGTGCTCAGGGTGGGTACAGTCTGGGTTCTGGATGTGTTATCATAGGACTCTCCAGGATCCAGGGTACTAAATAATGAGCCTAAGTGACAGTCAATTTCGGCCGGGCCAACTGTACTGTCACACAATGTAAAAAAATTCAGTTTTTTAATGAAAAAATTGGCTGTTGCTAAAGGAGTAGATCTAGGTTAGATTAGGTTATTTGGGTTTTGGTTATTCATTTGGAGGCCCGAGGCCCATTGCGTTACCCTTGATTTCTTAAAAACCAAAAACCAGTTACCCTCTCTTAATTTTTTGCTTTGAAGCATTTCCAGCTTCCTGCAAATTTCGCTATTTTCTCGATGTCTATGTCTGCCGCTTTTGCCAGTCCTTGTAGAAAATTTTGCCCTAACTTTTCGCGACGTTTGTTTTCTAGTGCTGGGTATTCGCATAGCAGATGCTCTGTTGCCTCTTCTACCTCGTTGCATTCTCTACAGTATTCGTCACTTGTTATTCTCCATTTTTTGAGGTTAACCCCGATGGTACAACTTCCTGTGACGACGCCTGTGGCGATGCTTACTAGGTTCTTTTTGTGTTCTAATAGTTTTCTTTTTCTTTCTTCATCAATTTTAGGCCACAGGCTCAAGACTACGTTGCAATCGCTGCGGTTTGTCCATGCTTTTGTCTGTTTGCCTCGGATGATGTCTTCCATTATTTCTTTTAGTGTTTTGATCATTAGCATTGGTGAGTCTAGTGCCTCTGCAGCGTCGGTTTCCGCTCCTAGCTTTGCCAGCTTGTTTGCCTTGTTCCCTTTCACATTTTTGTGGCCAGGAACCCAGCATAGGCTGACTTTGCCGTTGCGAACCCACAAGAGTGTTTCTTGACAGCTCATCACCGCCTTTGATCTCACTTCCTTCCTAGCTATGCATCTAAGTGTGGTTTGACTGTTCGTATAGATGGTTATGTCGTCTATTTGCGTGTCTCTTTCTTTTATCAGTTCTGCTGCCGCTCTTGTGGCGTATATTTCTGCCCCTAGAGTGCTGCATTCGTGCTTTAGTCCATATATATTGATATCTCTTGCTATTTTATGACTGAACTGTTATTCCAATCCTTTCTTGTGGGAATTTGTATTTTAATACTGTTCCCAAAGTTGTTTTTGGACATCATGTAGTTCGTCGGTTCGTGCAAAAGGTTTGGACTACTGTTGCCTTTCATTTTTCCTATCTCTGCTAGTATCCTGGAATGTCCGTGGTGGGCTTGTCTCCAAAGGTTTGCTTCCCTTAGTCTTAGGGCTCCCTTTACTGCTTGGCCTTTGCTGTATAACTCCAGAGGTTGCAAATTTAGGATTGCTTCCAATGCGGCTTGTGCCGTATTGTTCCTAGCTCCCGTAATTCCTAGCGCTGCCAGCATTTGAACTTTGGTAATGCTTTTCCTGTTTACCTCTTTGTTCATGGCTTCCCACCAGACTACGGCTCCGTATGTAATGATCGGTCGAATGATCGCAGTATACATCCAGTGTATGATACGGTTGCAGACCCCATTTTCTTCCGAACATTTTCTTGCATGCATAATATGTATTAATTCCTTTTTTCATCCTTTCGTCTACGTTCCTCTTCCAAGAGAGTTTGGAGTCCAGGATAATCCCTAGATGTCATGTCTCCTCGTGAACAAAATGAGTTCGGTCTTAGTGGTGTTTACCCCCAGTCCGTCTTCACCTGCCCACTTACGTAGTTCCTTTAGTGCATCTTCCATGATTTCATTAATTGTTGACAAATCTTTGCCTGTAATCAGAATTACCACATCGTCTGCATATGCTATCATTTTTATTCCTTCCTTCTTGAAGGCGATTAGGATCTCGTTTATGGCCGCTAACCACAGCAGCGGGGATAAAACCTCCCCTTGCGGTGTGCCTCTTGTTGTCTTCTTGCTACTGGAGGTGTTTCCCTTGTCTGATGTAATAATTCTGCTCTCTAGCATTTTTATTATTCTTTCGGTGATCATATACTTCACTTCCAGCGATTCTAGAGCTCTTCTTATTGATTCGGTTTTGACATTATTGAAAGCTCCCTCCATGTTAAGGAATACTACTAGTGTGTATTCCTTTATTTGTAGGGATTTTTCCACTACGCTTATTACCGCGCGTAAAGTACTTTCCACCGATTTCCCCTTGAGGTACGCGTACTGCGTTAAGCACTGCTTTAACAAGAACGACGATAGGCTGAGTGGTCTGAAGTCCTTTGGTGTGGTGTAGCTTGGTTTACCAGCTTTTGTATGAAGACCACTCTCACTTTTCTTACATGTTCTTGGATTAGGCATGCCTGAAAAATGCTGATCAGCGTTTTTGTAATGCTACTAAGAGATTTTTGTAGCATAATGGGCATTATCTCATCCAGACCCACCCGATTTCTAGGGGCTGAAAGTTTTTATTGCCCATGCTACTTTAACCTCTGTAACAATTTCTTCTACTTTCGCTTTCCTTTTAGCTTGAATCAGTCATCTCCGAACGCTCGGTTCTTCCTCCCTTGCATCTTCAAGGGTTGCTTCTTTACATCCTAGAAAGTGTGTACTCATGAGAAGGTTTAAGGTTTCGCTATCGGATTCTGTCCACGAGTCGTCTGGCTTTCTGATGTTGCTTGGAACCATCGGGTTCTTTGACAGCATCTTTCTTAGTCTGGCGGCCTCGTTTGTGTCCCTTATGGTTTCTCTGAATTCCTTTAGCGATTTCCACTTTTCTTCTCTTATTCCCCTTTTGGACTCGTTTAAACTGGTCCTATATTCGTCCCAGCCTATTTCTGTTTTGGTTCTTTGTACCACTTTGTAAAGTTTTCTCGTCTTTGTCCTGAGTAGCCTAAGTTCCACATTCCACCAAGGTTTGATGTTCCTACATGATCGGCTAATAGGGCATGACTTTTTAAAAGCCTTCACTAACACGTTTTCTAACTCTCTTACTGATTTCTCTAGCTCTACGTTTGTTGGGTTCTCTTTTATTAGCATTATTTCCCCATTGTTTGATGATCCCTCTACTATCCTCCCAAATTTCTCCCAATCTGTTTTCCTCGGGTTTCTGAAGGGTTTGTTTATCGTGGTTGAGTGGTTTATTCTAAACAGAATTCTCCTGTGGTCAGAAAAGGATTTTTCCAGGGAGACCCTCCAATCGTCGATTGGTAAACCCTCCCCACCCAAAGTCAATGTTAGGTATATTACTTCCTCCCTGATTCTATTAGCAAAAGTTGGTACATTACCCCTATTGTCAATAGTTAGGTTTTTAGTTAAGAGAAAATCCATTATTGACTCACCTGTTTTATTGATATCTTTACTTCCCCACTGGGTGTGATGACCGTTGGCATCGCACCCAATTACCAGTTGTCCTCCGGATTTTCTAGCTTCTCTGACCCGGTTTCGGAGGGCTTTTGGTGGTGGTTCCTCCTCCTCATATGGCTTGTATGCGGAGGCCAGTAGGAACTTACCGCCCCTTTGGTCCTCGCATATCGCCATGCTCAGATCCTCTGTGCCATATTGTGATAGTACGCTAAGCTTAAGTGCTTTCTTAGCTATTATACACGCTCTTATCTTAGCTGTTGCTTGACTGTGTAGCAAGGTGTACTCCCTTGTCCTTAGTCCTCGGATTTTGCCTCTGGTAAGCCAAGGTTTCTGGACTAGAGCCACGTCTAGGTTTTTCTCAGTCAGGAACAGCATCAGGTCCTCCGTGGCCGCCTCGCAGTGGTTCAAATTACTTTGAACCACCTGCAGCCCCAGCCGGTTCTTTGCTGCTCTTGTCATTAGGAAGCCTCGTTTTCAGTTTACCCAAACCGAACTTGTTGCTTCCTTCTGATCTCTTTAAACACTCCAGGGATTCCTCGTCCACGATGAAAGTGAAGTCTTTCCCCTTGCCGTTTTGGCTCATCACCGAAGAGAGGACTCTCCAGTTCTGAACCTTCAGGCTCCTGTTTTGGTTTCCCAAGATCTTCAGCACCGTTTCATCCTTTTCCGGAACCGGAGGGGGAATCCACAGAGCTACCGTTTTCCGAAGTGGTAGCCTCGACATGGACATGACCTCGAGTTGGGCCTTCGACCAGATTTCATCGCAGTCATGGATGACTCGCCTCAGGGAGTCGAGTGATTCGCCACGACCTTGACTCCTTTTTGCCATCCGGCCCCATCGAAGCCCACCCTGTCGTTGTCGCTTTCGCCCACTTCTATCCACTTTCCGACCGTCATCTTGCCATCTGGGTCGGAGCGATCCATGATAGTGGTTTGACAGTCTTCATGTGAATCAAAACTGGTCGAAGGTTCACCCTTCTTTGCTACTTTCTCCTCTCCGTCCAAAAGAGCACATCCTTTTTGCCGTTTTCCTTTCAGAATTTGGCAGTTTGGATTTGTCTGATTTCTGGGGTTTCTCCGTAGCATTAGACCTCTGCTGCTTTTTTGCTATTATGTCCGTCTGCGAGTTTTCCATTCGATTTTGGAGGCGTTGTTCCACTTCGAATTTGGAAACCCTCTTCTTGTTGAGCTTGATGAAGTTTCTTTCCTTCTTGGCCAGTCGTACCTCCTTCTTCAAGCTCATCTTCTTTAGGTACGTTTTAGTGTTTCAGTAGGCTTTCCTGGCCTTTAGATCCGCCTCTATGTCCCCTTCTTCTTTTTGCCCCGGGTCTGCTTTGTCGGCTACTGGATTGAGCAGTTCCCTCTCGACATCGGAGTCGATGGACTCGACTATGCATCCTTTGACGGATAGTTCTTCTTCGGTAACTTCGACGAGTTTCATGTTCTCCAGTCGGGAAGAAATTCTCCCAGGGCCTCCTTTTTTCCCTCTTATGGCAATCTCTGAACTGCCAGTTCCTTCCCGAGTGAAATTGAGCCGCCTCCCTTCCTCCCAGAAACCGAATGGGGCTCGACTACTTCCGAAGAAGTGGGAGGATTTTCCATTCTTCGGTTACCTCCTGGGGTAAAATGATTTATCTCACTCCTATCCATGATTTTTGGTTTCTATATTCCCTTGTCGGTGGTCGTTTATTCCGTCCAGTGACAAAGTCTCAGAGCCGTTATTCGCGACTATCCATAGGAGATCCTTGCAAACGAGGTCTCCCGTGGACGTCCCACTATCCGCAACCCGTGGACGCGCTCGGTAGCATGGAAAAGCTGCTCTTCACTCGAAAAAGTGTCCCGGGAACGAGTAGATCTAAAGCTCTGAAAATTTTTATATATATTCTCTATAAATGTTTATATCACATATATTTTTTGCAAATTTTTTATAAGCTAGTTTTTTCACAAAAATTTTTGAATTTTGAGAAAAACCTATGTTACATTATACAGTAGCCAAATTATTTTGCAAAAGACCAGGTAATAATTAACTACTAATACAAGTATCAGTGATTCTTCAGATTTTCATTCACTGATTTTGAATCTGAAGTCACATTTACAAAATTCAAGATGACTGATCCAAGATAGCGGACGAAATTTCGAAAAATTCACAAATTTTCACTACAGCTGGTACCCGGGGGTTTTCGAGGAGGCCAATTTTGAATCTGAAGTCAGAACTTTTCGAAATTTCAACCACCATCTTGTATCCGCCATTTTGAATTTTGTAAATCTGACTTTAGTTTGAAGATCAGTGATCCCAAAATCCCCTTGTATCAATATTGGGGAAAATTGGTGAATTTTTCGAAAGTGCGTCCGCCATCTTGGATCCGCCATTTTGAATTTTGTAAATCAGACCTCACATTCGAAATCAGGAACCTCAAAAAACTTAGGATCTTCTATTACCTTTTAGTATTGGTTTGCTAAAAAAATGTTCCCCGGGAAGGGTTAAAGAAGTATTTTTAAACATTTTTAAAAAAATTCTTACGCCGCGCACCCTGAAGTTGACTACACGGTGTCAGACGCCCAGCGCAGCGCCGCTATTACGTACCATCTCCCTAAAAGAGAGAGGGCAATAGCTGGAATCGTGCTTCCTCTTTCTAACTCGGAACTATAGACCAATAGAGTTCCGAGTTTCTCCCCAAAAGCGAATTAGAAAGAGAGAGCACGACCACATCTATTGCCCTCTCTCTTTTATCCCGTCCTCAGCGCTTTAGTCAGGAGGCGCAGTCTGTCTCTGTCAGTCTATGGTTTGTAGTCGAATCCAAAGGTAAATTAAAATATCTGGGGACTAGGTGAGCGTTAGGCTCTAAAACACCAAATAAGTGATTACTAGGCTTAGGAGAGCCATACAACTCAGTTTGGGTGCAATCTGCCACCCGAATATCATATACTCTCCTTGTAAGTATTTTAAAATCAGTTTAGTTCATGGGTTTCGCACGGCAAGTGAATAGCAGCAATAAATTACGCCGAAATAATTGTTACACAGTAGTTAAAACCACTGTGGAAATCCTTATTTACACATATACTTTTCTTATTACCTAAACGAGGGAATCCACAAGTTTATCTAGCCATCAATTAAATATTTTCTGATACAGGCAATATAAGTAGGAGAATTTTTAAAACTTTTCGAGAATCTTTGAATGTTCTGGTTGATCAATACAGATTACTCTAGAAATTTAAATCAGGATTCTCTCCCGCTCAAAAGCCGGTTTCGTAAACATATTCAAACGGTCTGTTCAGTATTTTGTTTTTTATAAGCTGTGAAGTGAGCACACTTTTGGTATCCAAAGAAAGTAAAAAAAATGCATTCGAAATAAATAATTTTTCCCAGCTTTGGCATGAAATAGCATTTATTTCATACTAGACAGTAGCATAAAAAATCGAGCATTTCAAGTATTTGACAAAATTGTTTGTTCAAACAGGAAAAAAAATTTTTTCCCAGCCTCCGGCGCGGCAGGATTTACCGGGGATAAATATCACTTTTTTTTTGTTTTTTTATTTTTTTTTTATTTATTTATTTTTTTTTATTTTATTTTTTTTTCTCCTACTCAAGCTATTTTTTACGATTTCTGCGCAAGACTCGAAATGTACGATCATTTATCCAACTTTCTGACACCAAAAGAGGGCTTTTCACGCCTTCGTTGAAAAAATACAGTGTGTAACACGGGAAGAATAAGCTTATTTTCTCCCCTTGTTGCATAATGTTCTATTAGTGTAGATAAAAAATAATTTCTCTAATGCACAATTAATATGTATCCGTGCAGAACCTTTTATCTGGTACATTTTCAAAAGTATATTACATTAAAAGTTGAGCTATATGCCGCTTGTACGTTTGTAGATGTCGCTATCTATGAGGGAACTTTTTCATCGTGTAAAGTAGCTATTTGCATGCGAGCACCAGAGAGACTATCAACTAACAAAAACAGTCATTTAGATTCTTTTTACCGTGATTAAAGTTTTTGGTTGTTCGACAAACTTACTTTAATATTATCGTTAATTTGATTATCGATAGAACTCCCTTAAATCAAAAGATAAGAACTTTTCTAAAGAAATCTTAGAGCTATACTTTGTATGTGAATTTTTCTATTTTTTCTGATAAAAATTACATTTATTACTTGTTTTATCCATTCTTTTTTCTAATGATTCCAAATGATTTCACGTGATTTTGTTTGTAAAAATATTAACTTGTTCTATAAAAATTTCAGTTAAAATAAACATATAAGTTAGCGAGCGCGATTAACACGCAGATTTCCTTATATTGTTTTGGACAAACAAGTTTTTTCTGTGATGAATGCTTTCACACAGTAAAGAATTATTTTATTATTATTTTCAGGTGTTAATTGAATAGACTTATAATAAAAGTTTGAAGTAAACTAATATGAATATAAGTTTAAATTATTACTTACAAAATAACCAATTGGTTCAGTTGGTGTTAATTTGGTTATAGCGATTAAACCTTGTTTTAATGTAGGAAAGATATCCTTAAGCAAATAATGACGAATTGATTCTCTCTTGATGCGTATGTGCTCTTCTTCTTCATTTTCCAACTTTCCTAATAACTCCATCTTAAGAAATGAATAAAAAAAATTTTTATATTACTTCGATTATTGTTTTAATTATATTTTAATAACGTAGAATTATTAATGATTAAAAAAATTTAAAATCGTCTAATGTTGTTATGTTTCACAGAAGGTGAAAGTAGCAATGTCTAGTTATTAATCTGAATTAATAATATTTTCCGGGCAGAGCCAGTTTCGGGATGAGAATATACAGAAACGGGCACGAGAATAACTAAACGCTTTAATAATATTTTATCTTGGTTATAACTACGTTTATTTTAGCGGAAAACTGACGTCACTATCACTCTCACTCTCTAGCTCACACTCTCACTCTCTCTATTATTAATATACTCGACACAATAATTTTACACTTTCACGCAGAGCAAACAAGAAAATCTTATTTTTTTGGACTTAGCAGCACAGGTATTCGGTGCTTAGTGATCATCAGCGGATGCTAATCTCGGACTTTCCTGGGCTGCTTCCCTGGTGACGGCACCCTGGTTTTACGGCCAGCAGAACCTTAGCGCGGACGTTTGAATTCTCACTATCGCACTGGCGAGAATTATCCTTCGAACTGCAACACGGACACTTAACGCAGTTTTTTTTCTCTTTCAAAGTATAATACGCGGAAGTACAACAGTAACATCGGCACACAAAAAATAAAAAGTTGTCTGATCTCAAGATCGCATTATAGTATCTTTATGTATTTTGGGTCGTTGAATCCGAATCCGGGGTCAGTTTGACTCCATCACGTGAGGGTCAAGGGTATTTCAAGGTCAAATTGAAGATAAACCTTTACAGCAGAAAAAAACATTATACTTATACGTTTTTTGAAACGCTGAATCCGAATCTGGGATATATTTGATCGCGTAAGGGTCAAGGGAATTTGAAGGTCAAATAGGGAAAAACCGTTTGAGCCGAGAAAACAACAGCACTTGTACGTTTTTTAGGTCGCTGCCATCTCCCCATTGTGACGGCGGTCAACGGACTTCATGGCAGGCACATGTAGGTGACCTTTACGATGCAGGAATTCGGACCCCTAAAAACCTTCACGTCTGTGTGAAGGTCATTTTAGGGCCAAGTTGAACCGACAGCATTTCATCCGTAAAAACCCTTAAGAAAAAATGTTTCTATATGAAGCCAAATTCTTGCAGGAATCCTGAGAATTTCGCAAGCAGTAAAGTTCCTGCAAGAGTCCTGCAAGATTCCTGCAGGATTCTAACAAGAAATTCCCGCAAATTCCTCCAAGAACTTCATACAGGTTTCCTGCAAGAAATTGCTGCAAGATTCTTGCAGAAATTTGATTTCCTGCAGGAATCCTACAAGAACTGAATGGCGAAATTCTGCAGGAAAGATTTTTTCATAGGGGAACCACTGAAAATGATAGCTTTTGATTCAATTACCCATATTTTTTCCATAAATCGGAAATAAATAGCTGAAAAAAGCGGAAAACGCCGAAATTTGCATTTCGAAAAAAAATTTTTCTTCGTTATTATTAGCTCATGTTTATATCTGATTTGATATTCTGAGTTACCGATGTTTTATCGTTGAGCCTATTTATTTAGAGTAAGCCGACAAAAATGTGACATAAGCTAGAAATCGGTCACTAACAAAAATGTGACATAATCTAGAAATCTGTCACCACGAGGAGGTGACCTGGATGCAGACACAAGCGAGACAATAAAGTAAGAAAGGGAACCCACAATAGTACAGTTACTATACTCAGGGATATATAGAGCTTTTGACTAATAGAGTTATCAGATTATGGGATTGCAGAATGATAGGGTTAAAGGGTTATGAAGATGCAGGATTTAATGAGAAGCACTCAAGAGCCATAAACGTTTAATGCAACACAAATTGAATGTAATATTATGAAATTACACCAAAACTTTGAAATAGCAGAAACAAATAGCTCTCGCATTTGGATGTAGCGACTTCAAAACTTTATACGCTCGGTTTTTTTCTCCGATTAAATGGCAAGGGCGTGGGAAGTCCTCTCCTGACCGGGCGACTGCCTGTAAGTGCGACTCGAGCGCATTCCGGGGCTATCGGACTTTTTCATTTGCCACCCGGACTACCATCGCACTTTGTGCACTGTTAGTCACGTAGTCAACGCACAGACGGAAAGCTACTCGGATTTCGACAACGGAAAGTTCTCGAGCCGCATTCCTACACATGCGCTTACGGGCTTTATTAAATTTATGTTAACCTTAGAAATATATCGAGCTTATAATTAATAATTCTCTATAACTAAGTTATTTTAATTTTGCAAAAATTACGTAACGTAACATTCTCCCCGTCTTAAACACTGCCGTCCTCGGCAAGAAGAGGACTAATATATAACTAATCCTGCGCATGAGAGATTCGATTAGATTGGATTAAATAATACGTTTATTGTATAATATGTTGTACAAATAAAATAAAATAGTTCAAACAATAATATAGTAATACTGTGTCATAATAACAATAGCGTGAATAATTTCAGTAAATTGCGATAAAAAGATAATCGAGCGCAATGTTACGTGAGTAACAAATAAAATTTTCATATGATTGGTTTGAATTTTTATTTTTTATTCACAATATATTATTATATTTACATTAACACATGCGTGCTCTTTTCAGAGCCGGGGTCTCGACCTAGTCCCGTACGGGCCCTCGCGATGCGAAACGACTTCGCACCGCGCACGCAAGAGATAGATAGATAGCTAGATATTTATTTGTAACTGGGTACAAAAATTCGTAATACAGTGAGCATATTGAAATTCACACTGAGTGATCGTAAAAACAATAAACAAGTTGCGTCAGGTTAATAAAATAAAAATAAAATAAAAATATTGCACAAACTATTACAGAGAGAGAAACTCGCCAGGTGCCGAGAAAACCTCGTGAACGGGAATTCCGCAGCGGGTGCGGAAGTTCGCGAGTATACGTGGGTGCGTGCGGGCATTTCGTGTGGAGGGTGTGCGTATGAGAAAAAAAAGGAAGGACATTGGATAGTGTTGAGGCGGAGGCCTCCAGTACCATTCTTCAGGGAGAACAACCGGGACAAGCGCAGTTCGGCAGGCGGAGGAATCAGCTCTCGCCCTCGGCATTCTCCAGGGCTCGAGAGGCGGAGCGAACTTCCTCGCGCCCTCCCCGCTTAGCAAGTGGGTGTCCTCCTGGCACCGAGAGAGGGAGAGGGAGAGGGAGAGAGAGAGGGAGAGAGGGAGAGAGGGGGAGAGGGGGAGAGGGGGAGAGGGAGAGAGGGAGAGAGTGAGAGAGGGGGAGAGAGAGATTCCGCGTCGAAATCGGAAGTGCATTATCAAGGTCTCGCGCGTCGCGTTCAGATGCAGCACCCCGGCTGCAGCAATTCTGTTCGTTCGGCCTCCCCGGAGACGGATTCTCTGGGAGATTCAAATTATAAATCTTGTAGTGGCGAGGGGAAGCAGTGTGGCGTCACACCGTCCGCAACGTTACAAAGCTGAACAAAACTATTGTGTTATTCGTCTTGAGTTATTAGTAGTTGTATGTACAGTTAAAATTTTTCACTATTATTTAGATGGTAAACCTTCCTTTTATAGACTAATCATTCTTCATTAACATGGCATCTTTTTTTCAAAGATTTAAATGGTTAGTTAGGTAGGTGGATAGGAAAGCTAGATCAATATAATTTTAAAATTTTCATCGGAAAGGTAGCTCACATGATAATGCAGATGGACTTTCTAGAAGACCTTGTAATGAATCTTCTTGTACATATGGTTCTAATATTGAACAAAAATACTGTAAGTCGCATAGTTTTCGAAGAGATACCTCAAATAATTTGGCAAAATCGTCAACAAGACCGTTATTCGAATTCTTTTAGAAAGTAAAAAGAATGGCGTAAAATTGTCATGGGAAAATATTTCTTCTGAAGATGACTATATGAAAATGTATTTATCTCAATGGGATTTATTAGTTGTTTTAGATAATATTTTATATAGGGAATGGATTTCTCCTAATCTTAATACGAAAATTCTTTAAATGCTAATAGCGAAAAATAACATTAACACTATTTTAGAAGAAGCCCACGATTCTTTTTCTTGTGGTCATTTTGGTATTAATAAAACATTACAAAAAATTCGTTAAAGATTTTATTGGGCTCCTTGTAAAAGAGATGTTGAAAATTGGCGTAAATCTTGTTCAATATGTATTGCAAAGAAAGGTTCATCAGACAAAGGCCACAATCAAATGAAAATCTATAATATTGTATTACCTTTTGAAAGAATCCAAATGGACATTTTAGGTCTTTCCCAATTTCTTCTTCAGGGAATAAATATCTTTTAGCCATAACAGTTTGTTTAATATGAGAACAAAATCAAATGCCAAGATATTCGTTCGCGAAACCATATGCAGATATGGAGTTCCTCTTGTTCACACCGATCAAGGTCGTAATTTTGACTCTAAATTAATGAAAGAACTAGTAGGAATTTCGCCCTCGCTAACGCTCGGTCGAAAAAAAAGTTAGTTTCAAACAAATAAGTTAGAAATGTTTCCAGTTATAACTGTTAAAACAAACACGTATATAAATGAAACTGTAATATGCAATAATAGAAACGAAATTTTCTATCTACATTTTGGAGAACAAACTGAAGAGATTGTAAAATTGCATGAAAGTATAAATGTGTATAACAAATTAAAAAAGCAGAAATTAAAACAGTAAAAACTAATTGATGCAATATTTTAACACATAATTCAGAAATGAAATGTTCAGAAAATTTAAGTATAAAAAAATAATAAAAAAAATAAAAAACGTTGGAAAAAAAATTTTTTCCAACGGATATTACCAATAGCAAGGATATAAAAGAGAAGCATATAGACTTTGATGGCTTTTTAAGCAATGCACATTGAAGAAACTTTGTACTGTGGAGAAATACCAGAAAAAAAATAAATGAACGAAATTTAAACCCAAATTATGAACAGAACAAAGATAGTAAAAAACGAATTAACAACACGTATTATAAAAAAATAAAGAAAAAATCTTGCGTAAGAAAAAAGATGATTACAAAAGGAAAAAACAAAGATCACTTATAAAGAATAATATGTGTAGTAAATTAAAAAAAAGTTATGTTAAACTATCTGATATTCAAAAGATAATGTCTTTACAAGATTTTGGAGAATTAAAAAAATATGTTACAAGTACAGGAACAAATAAAATTGTAAAGAAAATTTATGATAGAATAAATTACATTAGAATAAGAAAAGAAAACAAAATGTATATACCAAACAATCATCAAACTAAAAAAAATTCATTTAAAAACAAAATAAATTAAAAGAATTAGAAATGCAAAATGAAAAAATGGATACCATTAATTATATAGACATGTTTGAAAATATTTCTATTGAAGCGAATACTGATTTTGATGAAACTTTGATTGAAGAAAATTACATTGCAGAATTAAATCTAGACATGTTTAAAAATATTGCTAATGTAGCGAATACTGATTTTGATGAAACTTTGATTGAAGAAAATTACATTACAGAATTAAATCTAGACATGTTTAAAAATATTGCTAATGTAGCGAATACTGATTTTAAATCTAATTTGCGTGAAATTGCGCGAGTTGCCACTGCTTTTCGAAGGTGTCGCATTCAGGTCGTCCAAAACGAACATCTCCGGACGATGATCCCAACAAAAAATGGTTTGGAGTTAAGGCTTCTTCATCGTGAGGGTCTACAGATACACTTGTTAAAGGGCGTGAATTGACGCAATGTTCAATTTTCATTAACGTCGTTAACAAAACTTCTTCTCGCGGAGCTTGTTCGTTCAATACGAAGGTAAGCGAACGTATCAATCTTTCCCACGCTCCCCCCATGTGAGAAGCGTAAGGAGGATTAAATTTCCATTTAATTTCTCTGTTTTCAGCGAAATTTTTTAAAGTATTACTTTTAACTTCTTTAAACGCGTGCTTTAACTCTTGATTCATCCCTCTAAAATTCGTTCCGTTATCACTATAAATGACTAAAGGGCTTCCTCTTCGCGCGATAAAACGCTTTAATGCTAAAATAGCCGAATCTGTAGTCAGCGAATGAGCTAATTCTAAATGAATAGCTGTAATCGTCATGCATGTAAATATTACCCTGTATCTTTTTTCAATTCTTCTGCCTATTTTTACTTTTAAAGGACCGAAATAATCTAAACCGCAATGACTAAAAACACGTAAGCGATAGCCTAATCTCGCACTTGGCAATTCACCCATCATCGGTTGAGCAGTTTTGGCTCTATGAATTTTACAAAGTAAAAATTGACTGACTACACTTCGAATGGCTTGGCGAAGACCGAATATCCAATAATCCTGGCGAATTTCATTCAACACGGTTTCATTGCTTCCATGAAAATATTTTTCGCGATACTTCTTAAGTAACAAGCGCGGTAATTCCTCATTTTTATCTAAAATTATAGGGTTTGCAGTAAATTTGAATTTGGAAAAATTAGATAGACGTCCTTTTGCCCGAATTAAACCTTGATCATCGATGAAAGGATTTAAATTTAAAATTAAACTCCGATTGCTAATTAATTTACGGTTTTCTAAGGCTTTTATTTCTTCAAGAAACGAATTTTCTTGGCTAATTTTTAAACATAAACGTTTGGCTTTTTCTCGACTTTCATCGAATTCAGATTTTGTTTTTAAAAAACGATTAATAAATAAATAAATGAAATTAACTGTTGAAAGAAGTCGATCCCAGGATCAAAAACGTAAAAAATCTATAAGAGGCGTTTTCGTTATTATGTTTAAAACAACATATTTTTTAATTTCTAAATTTTCGAGCTCAACACTTTTCAATTCTACATTTCCTTTCGGCCAGTTCGATTCTTCGTCTTTCAAAACACTCGGACCTTGTACACATCTACTTTTTAATTCTAGACCATTTGGAGCTTGTCTCGTAGCATCGTCTGCCGGATTTTCTATCGATGGAAGCCAATTCCATTCGTGTGTTTCCGAATTTTCACGAATTTCACTCAGTCGATTCGCGACAAAAATTTTAAAATTTCTTGTATCTTTCTTTATCCAATACAGAACCGTTTTTGAATCGGACCAAAATACCCGTCGCGTTATAACAAATTCATGCTCCTCTTTTATTAATTTCGCCAATCGAGTTGCTATTAAAGCTGCTTGGAGTTCGAGGCGGGGAATAGACAGGACTTTTATGGGAGCTACTCGACTTTTAACCGCAATAAAGCGAATATGAAAAACCAAAGCTATTATGCTTGGACCCCCTTATTATTACAAATTATCTGTCTCACAAGGAGAGTATGTGACATTCGGGTGACAGATTGCACCTAAACTGACTCATATGTCTCTCCATAGCCTAGCGATGACTTACCTGTAGTTTTAGAGCCTAACGCTCACCCAGTCCCCAGATATTTTAATGTAGCCTTGGATCTCGACTACGATCACACCTACCCTAGACGATCCCAGCAAACTCTCCTTTTAGGCCTTGGATTCCATCTGAATTCACTTCCTATAATTATAATAAGTGTAATATAGCTATTATGCATTATATTTATGCATACCAAGCTTAATTAAGTTTAAGTAAGCTGTTTGACGGATCAATTTTATGCTAAAAAATCAACTTTTTAGCGTAAAACTTGCAAACAAACTTTAATGAAACAAATTAAAGAAATAAAAATAACAATATAATTTTACCTATGATTGAACCAGATTAAATTTGCTCTTCTTCAGGTAAATATTGACCCTTGAAAAAAAGAAACCACAAAAAAGAACCGCAAAATCTTCTTTTAGGCCTTGCATTGTTTCTGTATCCACTTCCTATAATTGCAATAAATATGTTACAGCTATTATGCATTATATTTATGCATACCATGCTTAATTAACTTTAATTAAGCTTTTGACGCATTAAGTTTATGCTAACAAATCAACTTTTTAGCATAATACTTCCCTAATTGTTGCATAACACTTGCAAATTTTAACTAAAGAAATTAAAAGAAATATAAGAATAACTTTACCTTAACCGTAAGATCTTATCCCTCGCTAATTAAATTTAAAATCTGAAATAAAGATAAAACCACAAAGAATCATATTCAAAAAATTAAATCTACTTCGTTAACGAATAATAAATAACTTATCTGAAAAATATTTCTTCTTTAGCGACACTTGATGTTCGTCTTCAGGCACAATTAAAATTTATTTGTAAATTTTAAATTAATAAAAGGTATCTGCTTTTGAAGTTCCACATGTTTACAATGCATACCTAGGTAACCTCAGCTGATGAACTGACTAACCTAAAGTCAACTGACTACTTTATCCAACACTGGCGGCTGGCGCTACTATACAATAAAAAGAGAGGATAGGAAGAACAGCAGATAATTGACAAGAGGTTAGAACAAAATAATAATTTACCAGGCTACCTGGGGATGTTTTCTAAAGTTTCTTCAGTTTTTTTGTGATATCTTATAACAGTTTAATTTACAAATAAATTTTAAATATGCCTGAAGAAGAACTTCAAGTTTCGCTAAAGAAGAACTTTTTATCAGAGAAGTTATTTATTATTCATTAAAGAAGTAGATTTAATTTCTTGAATATGATTCTTTGTGGTTTTATCTTTATTTCAGATTTTAAATTTAACTAGCGAGGGACAAGATCTTACAATTA
>JAWWEO010019126.1:0-16966 GCA_035582975.1 Ormyrus labotus | reverse complement strand
CGGTTCGGGGCGGCCCCCCCCCCCCCCCCCCCGTAAACAAGCCCCGCGGTAACGCAAACTCGTTACTTATTCAGCGGCGAATGTTTCGCGCGGCCCTTTGACTCTCTCGCGATTGCGCTGGAATTTTTTCGATTTCTTTTTTTTTTTCACGGGCCGCGACGCGAGTCGAGGTGTGCGGATCCATTGTTTCGTTGATGCTCGGTGATGAAAACGGGAGAGTTGCATTATTATCATTATTATTGTAGCAAAAAAACGTTGGCGTCGCGGTTTTGCGGGATTTTGACGTTCATTTGAATTGTAAAAAGTTGGAATTCAATTCTCGCGGCGACTGCGGGATGAAAAATATTTGCTCGCAAAATGAATCCCGAGGTGTTCGCGCGCCCCCCTTTAATGTATGCCGAAGTATTACACGCCGAAATTTGGAGTTTGCTTTAAATTCCGTGCAAAAAACGCTGTATATTCCGCGTCGACGTTTTACGGATGAACGTTTTTCCTTCGGGGGAGGCGCGAAGATTGAAATAACGCGCGTCTCAGCGGCGCTCTTATACATTTACATAACGGATACAAAGAGGAGGCGCGAGAGCGAACCTTCCTTATTTAATTTTAGTCCTCAAATATTTGAACGAGACGAATGTATTACCTCGTCAATTTTTCTCGCATATCACATCGCCGAACGACGAGCGGCGGTAACTCGACAGCGCTCGAAGGAAACTGTACTCGAAAGCCTTCGTCTCGGCACGAGAGGCGAGAGAGAAGCAAGCCGATTGACGGGGCGGCGGAACAGCGGCTCCCCGGCGCGAGATAAAAAAAAGATCGACGTATATAACTCGCTTTTTTCATTACCGGTCAAACACTGCCGCGGGTCTCTCCCGTCCGCGCGGAAAGCGGAGAGCGAGTGCATTAGCGAAAACAGGGCCACCGCGGCGCTTCCGCGAAGTTCCGCTCGTTTACGCCGCCGCTCGGCGTCTTGGGGGACGAAACGCCGCGGGTAATTATTTTCTTCTAGTCCGCCGGCGTTTCTGCGATGGGAGGTACGAAGCGATGGATCCCAGGGTGGCGGAGAGACCCAATCTCACTCTGGAAATCGATTTCGCCCTCGTGGAACGGGAGGAGAGATTCGTCTTTTTTTTTTTTTTTTTTGTTTACTCCCGGAAGATGGAGACGGATTTTACGGAAAGGGTTTTTTCTCGTCCATGGTTTTTTTTACGTCGGATATTTGTTCGTTGCTTCCTTCGAGTCGTTGCAGAGCTTTCGGAATTAATGTCTTGGTAAATGGCTTACTTTTCGAGAAGCTGAATATAATTGTTCCTCCCGCGATTCTTAAAATTTCAACAGAGCAACAAAACTTTGCTTCATCCAACGATTAAATTTCCTCGAACGCTCAGGCAACAAACTCGTTTCAAATTAGCGCGCAAAACTAGAAAACACAACTTCGCAAAACAAAAAAAAAAGCAAGCAAATTCCCTTCCTCGAAATCGAGCATTCCTCAAAATTCAAGAGCATAAAACGGCAGAAGGAAGCGGGGCGCGTCGCGTTCTCCCCCCGAGCAATAACTTGACCAGTTTTACTGTTGCCCGTATATATATACATAATGAAATTGCGCACTAAAAGCCAGAAAAACTTTCCATACCGCCGAGTCGCCGCGGTCATCAAACGCGGCGCGCATAAAAGAAAATTTTCCCCGCTTCTCGCTCTCCTTTTCGAATTCGCGAAAAAAAACACACTCACATAAGGGAAGCTTTTTTCTCTCTCCCCGCCGCGGTTAAAGAATCTCCCCCCAGCCGCGGGGAAAGGAATGCGAGAGAGCCCACATATACGTGAGAGCGTCGCGGCGCGGCGCAAAAACTGTCTGCGGACAGAGGCTTCGCGAATCCGTTTCGACTTGGCCGATCAATACGCGGCGTCTCTCGTCAACCCAGTTCCTCCTCCGTTCCTCGCCGACGAGTACAATGGGGAGAGAGAGAAGCGTTGTTTCCGCGCTTCGAGCCCCAAACGAAATTCGCGAAAAAAATTTTCTTTTTTTCCCGCCGTCGACGGCTTACTTTTCACTTCCGCGCTCTTCCGTTATCGCTTCCTTTTTTTTTCTCTCTCTCGTTTTCTCTTTCGAGCAATCGAGCGAGAATCGACGGAGTCAAGGCGCGTATTGACGTTTTTCGAAATGGAAAATAGTTTCGTTCTCTTTCTCCCCCCTCTCGAGTGCTTAACGAGTTTCAATAAACGAGTTGTAAAATCTCTGCAAATGAAGCACTTTAACGACGTTCTCGCAAATAAGGCAAACATTCGCATTTTTTTTTCTCCCCGAACCGTAAAGGTACCCTCGTTCACGGTTTTGTGAATATTTTCCTTTTATGTACTCGGTGAAAGGATTATTCATCTCCGTGTAGTAACCAAGAGAAACACTTCAATCGGAGAGAAGAATAGGTTTGATGAAAAAAGACTTCTTTTTGAGACTAATTTGGGAGAGAAGGTGCATTGGCCTTTGTAATAAAATAAATATATCCCTTTTCCTACGAAAGCAATCCTATACCCCTCGTAAACAGAAAAAAGTCGAGAAAAATACACCTCGTTTGCAACAGAAGCTCGTATACGTTTTCTCCGAAAATTTAGCTCATTCCAAAAGCCCCGTAAACGAAAAACGACACCGCCAAAGTATACACTTTCGCGCGGATTTTCCGGCCGCATCCGCTTTAACGCCGGCGGATCGGCTAATCGCGCGGGGGACCTAAAACAAAAAAAACAACCGCGGCTCTCGCTTTTATTATAAAATCTCCCTCCCCGCGACATTTCGTCGGGGTGATTAATTTCCCGCGCGCGCGCTACCCCCATTGTTTGCGCTCTCTCGTCCGGTTTTATTGGCTTCTTTTTTTTTTCACCGCTCGTTAATCGTCGCGTTCCTAGCTCGGCCCCCGTGCTTGTTTCGTGCCGATAATTCACGCGCGCGCTCATCGATCGCGGCGGCCTCGGGCTAATTTCAGCCCTGTTTACCGTAAAATTGAAAAGCTTAACCGGGGGAGACACTACCCTGGAACTCCGACGACGGGCAGCAGCCGGAATTGTTTGGTCTTGCAATCGCGGCGCCAATCCTGGCTGTATATCGACCCTCGAGAGATTGATCGAAATTGAGGTGCGCGGCGTCGAAGTCTCAATGGAATTATAGTGTATATCCAATGGCCTCCTCGTCTCGCTGCTCCTTTATTTTCCATTAAACGAGAGAGCCTGGAACGGGAGCCGAAACAATTAAACTAAAAACAATCGGCTCTCTCTCGAGAAAAAGCGCGGGGTAATAACTCGCGAGGGAGAGAGCCGCAATAAACCTCTCTATTTCGTTCTTCGTTTCGCGCAAAAATTAACTATCAGCCCGTAAACCGGCTTAATTGAAGTCGCGCGATCGGAGTCGGAATTGGCTTTGAGCAAAATTTAATGTTGCTTTAGAGAAAAGCAACGATCGTCTTTGGCAACCATTTCCAGGATACGCTTATTTTTCGCCGAACAAATAACCCGACGAGCAAAAATAAATTCCTCCGTGCGACGATCTCGATAGAGTCGCGAAACAAAGTACATCCCTCATCCTCGCGCGTACATCGCTCGGGTCACTCTCGAAACACTTGGCGATCGCGGCGCAGATTAATCACGGCCGGCGAACGTTCTTATTAAAACGCGGGCGCGTCGACGCCTGGCGCTCTCGGCCTGTTTTCTCTCTCTGGGGGGGGGGGGGGGACGCCCACGCAGACGCGCCATTTAGCCTCTCGCGCGCTTATGGATCGGGCCGCCGCCGCGGGCGATGCCTCGCGGCGGTAATGGACTGTTTGGCGCCGCACGCGACTTTTAAACCCGGCAGACACTACGACGGCTACCGGCCTACGGTCGAGGCGGTATAGCTCTACGCTTCTTCCGGGCGATCGCTTTTTTCGCGGGGACGCGCGCTCGTCGTCGGGCCGCGTTTTTACGTGGGAGGAATCGATGCCATTAGTCGATTTGATTAGCGAGATGACGATGGGGTAATAAGTTTTCTGTATGCAGAGGTGGGTAGGAGAATGTATTGCTTGGGAAATGCATTGATCGATGTTTTATTAATGTAAAAAGTGGTTAATTAATTTTTGCAATCGCGGTCGTACAGATGAATGATAATATTAAATTATAATTACCGCGGCGAGTAGCAGTAAAAATAGCATCTCCGCCGGTTTTCAGCTTAATTTATGAATGTACTTTGTACGATTATCTTTGAATCCTCGGAGATCTTCATCGGCTTGATTAATGACTATAAGAGGCCATTCTATTACTAAATAATTTTAATTACGACGCCGCAACTGATCGCCGAGAGTCTCGTAATTTAAAAGCAGCAGTAGAGCGAGTATTATTTATCGCGATGTAAAACTAGTTTAATAATATTTCTATTCATCTAGATTTCTGGTTATTAATGAAGCAACTCTCAACAATGAGCATTTGATGAAATTAATAATTTTCAATAATAATGATCATTTATCCATTCGGGTTGTCTTCGGCTGCCGCTGCCTCCATTGTCAATCGATAAATCATCCTCTTCAACGACATCCAGATTTCGACGACAAAAACCTTCCGGTCTTTAGAAAAATTAATTAAACCGCCCAAGCTTCCGCCACCCGGTCGAGTTCTCCAATAAATTCACCGCGGCACAAACCAGTCCCCGAAAAACATCCCCGCGCAGTAAGCGAGTCCCCGCGAATCGATTAAAACGCATCGCGGAATCCCCTCGCGAAATTTACGATAGACTCTCGGCGGCGGGGGGCCGATAAAACGGTAAGGATAGCCGTAATCGTCGGGGACATTAGTAGGCGGAATCGTCGCCGCGGTAAATTATTCAGAGGCACGCCGACGATGATATCTCCGGGCTGCGACGGCGGCGGCGGCGATTGGCATCGATTTTCCGGGGTCGGACGGCTTTTTTCGTGTTTGTCGCCAACGGCTTGAGGGGTGGGGGGAGAAAGCTGGACGCGCGTCGCGCGCACGGACACGTGCTGTCCGTCGCAAGCGTAATTGCACGTGTATGCAAGCTCGGCGGTTTCGTTAATTATATAGGGAGGGGGTCGTCTTTTTTTCGCGGACATGATGTCTTGGGCGTCGTTCGGGAGTTAATTGGTTTCGAGGAAGGTGTCACGTCGTGCTTTTTCGGTGGCGCGTTTTGGAATTGCAGAATTGTCGATAAAAGTCTGCGTCGGTGAGATGGAAATCGAGTTGGAACAGGGAACGTTTGGATTTTTAATTTTATTTTCGTATTTTACGTGCGCTTCTTAACGGATAAGTTATATAATTTCGAATGTAACGGTATTCAAACTGTTTTAACGATCAGCACTCCCGAGACTATAACAAACTGAACAAAACAAAAGCGACGCTATCCTTGAAAACGAGCCGCCTGTAAAAAAGCCCAAGTCCACCAAACGAGTCGCAAGTCTATATAATGCACTCGATAAAAGAGCGTCGTTTCGCCGGCAACTCCCGTTCAGCAAATCGCATCGACCAACCCAGGGCATATCAGAGGGCTCTCGAACAAAGATCGCGCGCCGACTTCCCACCGAAAACGTCGCGTAGTCCGGCGAAAAATCGAGTTTTTCCACTCAGGAGCAGCGGCGCGGCGCGAGAAAAGCTGTTCCCTTTTTTTCGCCTCCTCGCTCCGCCGCGGCCCGTATTCGATTTCAACGCGCGCGGCGCGCTTAGATTTCCTCCGGTGTTGCGCCGGTCGCGACGCGGATCGCGTGCGGTTTCCACTCGCGGAGAGCCGCGTAACGCCGCCGGGTGACTTGCCGTCCGAGCGTGTCTCCCGGCGCGGAACGGGGGAAATGTGCGTATCGATTATTATTATGTACGGGCCCTGGGAAGGAGGGAATCGCATTCTTCGCCGGCGCGCGGCTTTTTGAATATTCAACGAGCCGCGCTGAATAATCAATGGGGACGTGCACGCGGCGCTCGATGGTGTCATTTTTTTAGAATTTATTGTGAAATTGATGGAAAGTTCTTTTTTTCTTTTTAATTTATTAGTTCGCCTCGCTCTTATTGCATAAATGAAGGTATTCAGATAGGTTTCGATAAAAATTTGTATAATAATGCGGTGATTATAATAAGTACGCAATAAATAGTAGGCTACGTCCATAAGTCGTCGTTTAAATTAGCTTTCATTTCGACACCGTTAATCCCCCAGGAAACCGACTCGAATGATTTTTCTCAAAGCCATATTTTACGCGTATCCAGCTGACATCCCGACAATACAGCAACATCTCCGTCAATTCGACCGGCTGCTTGTAAAGGACCCAGAAAAATAAGGCGCATAATCCCCCAAGCCGTCGAACAAAGACGTCGTCGCGTCCGAAAGACGTAACGAGGCTCAACAATCGAAGCCGACCCACCGATTCTCCCGTTAATCACCGGAAATCTCCGTGGCACGAGGCAACAACACCTCCCTCGATCGCCACCTGCCGGAGGAGCGCGGAAAAACGCGGCCCGTAATCCAATCAGCCGATCCATTAATCAGCGGCGGCGGCGCAGCTGCCGCCTCGCTCCGGGCATGTTTGCCCCGAAGACGAGCACGGCCCTCCCCCGCGCGCCCTTCGGAAGTCGGAAGTTAGCCTTCGCGACGGCTTTGATTTTCGATGGTGATTCGATTTCGGGATTACGGACGCGCGCTCGTACGGAACGGAGGGCGAATTGTGGGTTAATAAATCGCCGTAATTGCGAAAAATTAAACGCCGGGATATTCTTCGCTTTTCGCGCGCAATCGGACGGTAAATTATTTGGCAAAGTTCGTTGTAAACAAGGCGGGATTTGCCGATGGAGCCTTTCTCTCGACTTGTTAAACTTTCATGCCGGAGGGGTCTTCGCCGTTCGCGATGTACATGCGATATTCTCGCTGAGCGTCTCGGTGCGCGCGATAAACACCTCCGAGCTAAATCGGCTTTGCGGCTCTCGCGTTGATAAAGCAAAACGTAAACGTGAAATGAGCTTGGAGCAATATTTTATTTTGCATCAAAAAGATATAGAGTTTCTAACAATCGAGAAAATGCTCGATACGCAGGCTTCGTCGCGTCGTATCGAGTTTGCGCTGCAGCTCCACCTGCGCTCGTATTACCATCATGCGCGATATTTATCGTGTCGCGCAAAAAGAAATAGTTGCGTCGTAAATTAAGCGGCGAGGCTCTCTCTCTCCCTCTCTTTCTCTCTTTCGACCGTGAAGAACGTATTTCCTGACGCGGATTGTGTTTGCTGCAGTGTCGGAAACTCGAGTTACTTAGTTTGTAATGACAACTAATTCGATGTATCGAGTTTAGGTATACGACGATCGACGTGTACATCTGCTGGGAGGGAATGCGTTAATTCAAGAAGCACCCGTTGCTAATCTTGAAATTGGCTAGAGTTCGTTAAGAATTTGTTAAAATTAAATTAACAGTACTGTCTCTTCATATAACGTAATTCGCGGACAATTAACAATACCTAATCAAACATTACTGTAATCCCTTCACTCGAGTGAAAAGAGAAATTGCGGAAAAGTGCATGATTCGCTTGGCCAAACCGGTCGATATACGTCGACCGGCGTTTAAATCTCCTCCACGTTCCAACCACCATCTTCACCCAATGTACAAACAACCCACCAAATTCTCTCGAACTCCAATAAAAACGCAACGGAAGCCAAAAGCCCCGACAATTGGAAGCGCGGCGCAAAAGAATAAAAAAAGTTCTCCGTCATTTCGTCGGAAGCCCTCCAACGAGCGGCGCGCCAAAGGGGGTAGTGGCATCGACACACATCCCATATTATCCACGTCGGGCGACAAAAGAAGCAGGGAAGGCGGCTTGCGTGCGCACGCACACACGCGCACGTGCACGCAGCCCGTGCCGCGCGTCTCGGCTTGTTTGCGCCGCCGCGAGAAGTTCGCTTTTCGCCTTGACTGATAATCGTACACCTGGATTTCGGGAGGGTTTCCGTTCGAAGACGGAGATTTGCTTCGGTTGGATTCTGCGGGAGAAATTTTGGTGTTACAGCTGCCTTTTTCTGCTTGTTAATTCTAGTTTGAAAAGTCGCTGTAGCGTTGAGGAGTAGAAAAAGTTTTTAAAGGAAGTTTCTGTTATTAAGTGATAATTGATCATTTATTCGCAGAAACAATAATTGCCGAAGCTCCCTTTTTACTCCTTTCAGCGGACTCCGAGTTAAAGAAACTTTTAAAATCTTAAGAAAAAAAAGGAAGTCATCGCAAGAATGCTCTCGAGCATTGTTTTAACGAAAAAAAAGACGTCGTGTAAACCCGGGAAATTTTACGTTCCCTTTCGTCGCCTTGAAAAGAAAGCTCAGCTCGGCAAAAGATCTCCCCCCCCCCCCATTGTTTTTCCCCTCCCGTTCAAAACAGTTTTTCCTCGGCCTGCTAAGTGGCTTTTCATCTAAAATGTGTAATTTTCACTTACGCAAACTCCGGCATAACGGCGCGTATCGCGAGTCATTATTTTCTCACGATCCGTACAAAATTACATCTCGTTATATCCAAGCCCATTTTTCAACGCTATTCAAATTGGACATTAACCCTCCTCTCGTTCGGTAAATTAAAACGATCGTGTGTAGTCAGGGTCGCGGCTAATTACAGTCGTTCTCCACTTGATGCCCCATTTATTTTCCACTCAAGAACATGGCACTTATCTCGTGGATTTTTTTTTTTTTTTTAACGACACGCGCCAGTATCAACAATCAACCCTGCAATTCGAACCGCGTATCGAACGGCAATTTAAAAACCTTTACGACCTCGCCAACGCGATTTCCAGGAATTTTCCATTCCGGAAGAGAGACCGATGAAATATTCCGAGAACAATATCAATCGTCGCCCCGCGGGACGAAAAAGCCCTCGCGTAGGTTTTTAGTCGGCGTTCGAGCGCACACTTCGTTCGGCCCGCCGCGCCGAGAAAATTCTCGGAACTCCGCGCGCGCGGCACATATCGGCCGAGAGTCGTCCGCGACGGTGTCTTTGTTACGGCGCGGGGCTCTTTTGTGGCTTTTTAGGTCGTTGTCACGTCCGCCTGAGCTAAAAGCGAGAGAGTGAGAGAGAGACGTGAAAACTGGCCGGTTTCTTTTCAGCGAATCGGGAGCGCGGCCGCCTCTTTGTCCGAGTTGCTCTTGCGCTAAACAATCATTAGAGAGCACCGACGGGAGGATGTTTAATTAAAGCTGTGCTCGCGCTCTCCGCTCTTTTTCGGGAGAGCGGAGAAACACACGCTCGCGGATCGGGCCGCGAGATTTTCCGGAGGGCGTAATAAATATTTATATACGAGCGTTCTAATTTGATGGGATTCCACTTCCTCCGTTGTTGTTTTTTTTATTGAAAGGGTTAATTTTGTAAAATTGGGTTTCGGAGGAGTTGAGTCACAGGTAATTGTAGGATGTGGCCAATTTAGACGATTTTAATAATAACGAATTTATGAAAATTGGTTGAGAATTTTACTGGGTAACTATGCTAGTCATTGACCTTTCTAAATTTGAATCGGTCCTGTCGTTGCAACACAAATTATCAGTCGAAATACACGCAAAGACGACGCCACTGAATTTCGCCGAATCTCATTAATTCCAGATCGGAGATAATCAACTATTAACGACGTAAATTCTGCGTATTATCTCCTCTGTGTATACGCATTTCAATTATTCAAAATACAATTAGTCAACTCGCTCGTCGTCAGCTATCGAAATCCTTTTTCAATCCCCCGTTCGAACAAACAATCATTCCGCCCCTCGAAAAATATCTAATCCCGCTCGCAGAAGTTCATTTCAAAGGATCGGGCGAGAACTTTCCCCATTTCCGCGGAAATCCAGCGCGCCCAAAAAAAAAAAAAAAAAAAAATCGGGCCGAAAACGGCGATATATACTCTCCCCCGAGTCTCGCGCGCGCCAAACAATGCAGCGCGGATTAAACGGCGCGGGCGCACGCGCGCCTTTCCTCCGCGCGGTTCGCTTCCGAATGGGGGGGAAATTCGTTTCATTGATAAAAGCCGGGGGGGGGGGGGGCGAGGAAGGAGAGGCCCCGAGTGTACGCTTCGCTGCGCGCAACGCCGCCGCCGCCGTGCTTTTAAGCGAAAACGAGTTCATTCGGCCTCTTCGATCGAGAGACCCGAGAGTCGATCGAGTCGTCCGATTATTCGGACTTGAGTTTGTTCGTGACGTGCTTTTCGCACACGGGGAGATTCGACGTTGTACGGGAAGAGGAAGTTTTTTCCGGAGACGTACGTCGGAAAATTGAGGGGGCCTCCTCCTCGTTGTATCGCGTTAATTAACGTCGGGAAAGCGAAATGCAGTTTGTAAAATCGGAAGCCTTAATGAGGGGGGATCGTTTTCGCAAGGCGAGGCTCGCCCGGCAGTTTCTTAGCAAACTTCGGTTTTCATCGAGATAAGGGCGACTTAGTTTCCGGTCGGATATTACTCCGGCGATATTGTGGAAGTTGGGTAAAACAAGAAATTGAGCCAGAGAACTTATGAAATGGGTTTATATAGTTCTCACGGAAAATCTTTCGGGAAAGATCGCAACTTTGCCGCGGACTTTATCGATGTTGCACCTCAACTTTACGCTTACTCGAGCTGTATTGTTTCAATTAAATGCGAGATGGACTCGATTGCAAGAATGTAGTGAGA
This sequence comes from Ormyrus labotus, assembly GCA_035582975.1. Classification (NCBI taxonomy): domain Eukaryota; kingdom Metazoa; phylum Arthropoda; class Insecta; order Hymenoptera; family Ormyridae; genus Ormyrus; species Ormyrus labotus. The sequence continues at coordinate 6,342 of JAWWEO010019126.1, read as the reverse complement.
CTCAGATTTGCCGCGGCGTTCAAGTAGGTCGGAGATTCGACGTGAGTTACGTCGCGATCTTTCACGTACACGAACTCTCCGCTCGGAGAGCGAATGATGTAATAAAATAAAATTTAATACACAAATCGGCGCCGCCGATAAAAATTTCCCGTTCCCGCGGCCTAAGATCGCTTCTGCCGAGCGGCGCAATAATATTTACAGGGAAAAACTGCACTTTTTACGGGCCCTCTTTCTCTTCGTAAAAAAAAAAAAAAAAGAACACTCCGGCCTATACGAAACCTAATGCAATTCCCCCAACTACTGCTACACCGACTGCACTAAAAACTGTACGTAAACACAATCCAACTTTCCTCGGCGGGGCCGGCTTTTTTGCAGCGAGAGAAACATATTCCGGCCTATTTTCCCCTTCGCGGCTCCTTCCCGAAAATTGTACGGCCCGTCGGAGGAGGGGCCCCGCCGTTTTAATAGTCGCCTCGTCGGAGAGAGTGGCGAGATCGCGTCGAGGAACTTCGTCCGGGAGATTTACGTCGCCGCTGATTTACGGGAAAATTAATTTACCGCCACGACGTTTTTTTTTTTTTTTTGTTTGTTTTTCGTTCGCCTCCGCGCGTGAAAAGGGTTACGGTTATGTACACACGCTGCACTCGAGGTACTTGCAGAGCAACGCCAGAGCGAATGGCGTTTAGCGGGGGGTATTTTTGGGGGAGTTGTTGGTTTGTGGTTTTGTTGGGTCCTAATTCACTTCCGCGTTACAGCGACGATGTATAATTAATAAATTTATTTTTAAACCGCGCGGACTTTCGTCAAAATCTTCCTTCCAGATCTAAAGACGCGCTTGAACAAAACATCTGGTTTACATTCTATTTCCAACGCTTCCGCGCGAAGCAATGTTTACCCAGAAATACGCTCTCGCGGCTTCACAATAGCCGCGAGAGCTCTAGCAGCGGTCGGTTTACATTAGCCTAAAACTGTCATCCCTCGACCGTCCGACGCAGAGTCGAACCTTTTCGAAATCGGACTGCTGCCCCCGGTAAATCTCCCCGGAACCGAACTCTGCGATTATTAAACAAGCAAACAGCGAATCTCTCGCTTCCCGGCGAGAGAGAAACTACAATACGTCCGCCCGCAAATCGTTCGGATCAATCGCGCCGCCGTCTTCGCGCGCGGCGGCGGCGGCCATCCGTCTTTTCCCTCTTTCGCGCGCGAGAGAGAGAGAGAGAGCCGTTAATTTTAGTCGCGCGTCCGCCGGCGCGAGAGGTAAATAATACACCTCCCTGAGGCGGCGGCTGCCGGCGATATTCGCCCGCGCTCAGCTTTTTGGCAAGCCCAGCTTTTCACGGTGCCGTCCGTTCTATTTGTGTTGCAGGCATAATGAAGCGAGAAGCAGACGCCACGTCCGGGGGCCCGACCAACCCGTCCAAGCGCTACCGACAGGGCGAAGATGAACTTCGACTACTTATCCCCAGCAGGGTATGTATATATATGTATATATGTGTGTGTATATTGTGCTTTTTTACTTTGCGACCGTTTTACCGAGGCCGGTTGTTGATTTTGTCGAGAAGGAAGTTGACTTTACGGTCGAGGTGGGCTCGATAAGATGTGGTTTAAGCGAGACGTTATCCTGCGAAAAGTCGCAGCTTTTTTTTCGACTGCGGATGTTTAACTGTTATGTACACAGGTGGTGCTTGTGTTTAACTCGTTGATTTATCAAATCAATCTAGAATCATATCTAGAATCAAATTTAGAATACAAGTTCTTATTTTTTTTTTTAATTTGTAGATTTTGTAAGAAGTCAAATTAATTGAGTAATGAAATATTGAGATTTTACGAAGAATTTATTTGTTTCTAAAAAGACACTGGTAAAAAATAAAAATAAATTTTGTATCATTGGCGTGTGCGCTCATTATGAATTACCTATATGTTTCAATTTAAATGAAATCATCAAAATTACAAAAATAACTGCTTAAAAAAAAAAAGTAAATCTCAATAGTGCAAAAAAAATGTCCAATTTGAATTTCATCGGTAACAAATCGCACCGAGTCCCCCGAGTAAACAGTCGTTCATTTTTCAAAATTGCCCAACGTCAAACGCGACCGAAAGACTTAATCGCGCGTTCGCTTTCTCGCGCGCCATTAGGCCGCGCTCCAAAACTTTCTGGACGAGCACCATTAAATTAAAATCGCCGGCGACGATTAAATTTGTCAAAGAGCAGCCGAGAAACGAATTGATTGGCTTGGCGTTCGTCGCCGGTTTAAACAAACGGTGGACGTCGTGCCACAACACGTCCGTCGAAGCGAACCAAGTGCACGTCGTATTTTATCGCTCCCGCACATTTTAACAGAGGCTGTTCCGAAAAAGCGCGAGATTGTCTTATATTTCGTTTGTGGCGTGCAGCTTGAATTCCTAATTAAGACGGTAAATACATGTAGAATCATGTCTATCGAGATCGCGAGCAAGCGGACGAAGGTGTTTGAGGAAAAAAAGTACGAGCAATTAATTTTAACGACGCGCTAAATAATCGCGCCTGCTTTCTAATTACGCTCGCAACCGAGTTTTCTCATTTCCTCTCGTGTCGTTCGCCCCGTTACGCGAATATCGCTTCGTTCTTTTCGCAAAAAACACTTTCGTTAATCCTAATTCGCGCTAAAAAAAAAAATCCATTCCGCGTCGCCCCCTTAAAAAAAAAAAGAAAAGCGTCGCGAGACAAACTACATTGCACGGCTCTCGGCTTGAGCAAGACGACGACGCTCCCCGCGATACGATCTTTCCGGCTCGCCAGAGAGCCTCCCTCTCTCTCGACGCATCGTGCGAACCGCCCGAGTATACGGAAAAGAGAGAGCGCGAAAGGCGGCGGCGCAAAAGTGCGTGGCTCTTCCGGTCATTGTGATCCCCGGAGAGGAGCAGCGGAGCGGCGCCGAGCTGCCTCCGGGTTTTCTCCGCGAAAATTCCCGATGCGCGATGGATGGGATGTATTGAGGGATCGATGGAGGATCGAGCGGAGGTGACGGCGGTGATTATTCGCGATTGAATTTTTTTGAGATGGAAATGTGTGGGGAGGGGGATTTTTGAAAATTTTTTTTGAACGAGTCGAGGATTTTAATTTCCGAACGACGAATAAAAGAAATAGACGGAATTTTATGATGGTTTAAAAATGGGAAATATCCAGTTGTAGAATGGCAAAGAGAAGAATAAAGATTTATCTCAGAAGTAGGTAATATCCGGTTCTAGTAAGACAATGATCATTTAAATTTGAACACAATGGCACTCTAATTACGTTAGCAATAAGTGAGATTTAAAAAGGGACCTTATTGGATTATTATTATCGTTTATGCGATCGTTAAACGAAGTTTTAAACGGAATGTAGATATCGAATGTAATTCCCTCTAGATTCGTATCGAATTAGTCAGAATCAATAATTGTATTATCACTCATTAAAGTAGAAATTCAAATTTACATTCAAATTGTTGCTTCCATTGGAAGAAAGAGCTTTGCTTTCGTTTCTTATCCACCGTTTACCATAATTAAAACATCATTCAAACGCGTCCCGCAATCGAAACTGTTACCGTCGCTCAACCGGCCAATTTCCCACTACACAATATCCACTCGACAAGAAACTTCCCCCGTCCAGGAAACGATTGCAAAAACAGTTTCCCCGCTCGGACAATGAGCAAAAAAAAAACGCACACACACCCAAACGCCTTATCCGCTTCGGTCTCCGTTGCGCCTGAAAAGTGCAAATCCGGTCCGCCGGCCGATCGGCTGCGGCGGCAGGAAACAATCGCGGCGGCGGGTCAGCGTGCGGCGCTCGCGGAAATGAAAACTGCGCGTGCGCGCGCACGGAAAACCGGGGACCGGCTTCTTACGAGATATATCGCGGCGTGCGCGTGTATAAATCTACCGCGTTAGCGGGCCGTTGCTAAACCAAGGCGATTGCGGTTCGAGAGAGGAGTTGAGCTGATTCGAGGGCAATTTTCGAGCGAATTAGAGGCTACTTTTTTTAAGTATTTAGCGATTGTTTGAGGTAAATGCTTATTAAGGGGTGGCGTGATTAATGGTTGGCAATTTTTGACGTTAACGAGAGGAATGGGCGGAAGGCTGAAATTGTTTGCTTTTTAAATGCCCGGTTTCAGATAGAAATGGTTAATGAAGAACAATATTGTTTTTAAATCGCTTAATTAACATAAATGAGAGGAGTTTCTAGTCGTAAATACAAATTAACAAAATCCTTTCGTGACGGGCATAAAAAAGCAATTCAATTTTTTCTTTCAACTTAAAGCAAGCGCACACTAATTAATGCAACATGAATCATCTACTTCAAACAAAACATACTAAGCCTACGAAACACCAAAGCTCCATCCCCAATCGCAAACAGTCCACTCCCGCAGCTCGAACGTTCCTCCAAAAGCAAAAAAAAAAAAAAGAAACGCAGCCGCGCACTTAACCGCGCGCTCATTACTCGGTCGCGCAATCGCGCAAATCGTTCAATTGTCGGGGAGCTCCGTGCGATTCCGCGCCCAAACGACGCTACAGTTTCGCTTCTCTTTCAAAGGCGGGGAGGCGCCCGATTCTCTCACGGACGATGATCCACGCAGAGAGTCACGCAACCGCTTTTCCTGCACCGCCGCCGCCTCGCCCATCGGACGTATCTTTCCGCCGGGCCGCGACAATGGGCTTTTCGCAAGAATCTCGTTGCGCGCGGCTCGTTGCTGCAGAGTTTAGATGGGGCTCCTTCTGATTGTAGTACTTGGGAGGAGAGTTTAGTCGTTTGTCAGACTGTACTTTGTGGAGAATATTAAAAAAAAAAAAAAAAAAAAATGAATTTTCTTTTTTATAACGGTCGTTTGTAATTTAAAAGGGATTAAAAAAAGTTTAACGAAGATTGCACAAACGCCAGCTGTTGTTTACCTCATTATTTGAGGAATTCGGTTTTACGGCTCAGTTTTGCAACAAATGACTCATTCCACTTAGTAAATCTAAACACGAGCCACTTCAATCTATTATTCAGCATCAATTTTAATCAGCTTTGTCTCCATTCTCCGTAAGACGAAACCCGTAAGCCCGGTTAAGTGAGTCATATACCTTCGTACAACGATAATAACGATCGACACTTGCAAATCTTCAATTAAAATTACATCCCGACGCCGCTGCCTTCGAACGCAAATGCAATCGCGACCGGTTAGTCGCGTCGCCGCAACGCCAATAATTACGTCACGGCGTCATTGCATTGTTTCGACGATATAATTCGGGTCCGAGAAATTTTCGAAGTCGCTCGCACAATGGACGCATCGCGGGCACGTCACATTTCGCTAATTATTCATCGCGCAACGACTCCGATCCTCGATTATCCTCCGTATCGCGATCCTCGCGCGATATAATTGCACCGGCAGCCTGCCAATTGTCCCTGCCCCGCGACTCATCGCCGAATTAAAAAATCAATCTCGTCATTTTCGCGGCCGTAAAAAAAAAAAACAGACGGAGAACTCGTATAATCGCGACGCGAAGCTCGACGCCGCATTCCTCTCGCGATTACCTTGAAATTAAAAGGCCTCGGCGTCGCGCGCCGTGGCTCATTATTATACCGCCCAGCGTTTATAGTTGCGTCATTGTCGCGGAGAGCGACGAGAGCGTTTCACGGATCGTAAGACGACGGAGGTGGGTTAATAAGCGAGCCCGATCTCGCTGTATGGGTTTCGCAAACGAGGCTTGCGACGAGGGCGATTATCGGAGGTGTTAATTGTTATTGTCGGATTCGTGATCCGTCGAACGACACTGAGTTTTGGAAAGCGATTGCCGGTGGCGATCGTTCAATTGTTTTATCGATAAATTGAAATGTAAACTGGGAAACGGGAATTGAGACAAAAAAATATATATATATATACTTCCGATGAAAAATCATTTTTTTTCATTCTAATTCTGCGGAAATACTTCTTTAAAAAATCTAAAAGATACGCATCGGTACCTTTATAAAATCCTTTTAATAATAATACTTACTTTCAACGCAACATGTCATTAAAAACGCGCTGATCGAATATTCGATCCGCCAACCGATACAAAACAAAAAAAAAAAAAAAACTCTCGCGAACAAAATTCTAAAATAACACGTCTCAGCACCGCCGACCTCCAACCGATAAGCCCCTCGTTTGGCCTCGAGCCGCCGTGCCTTTAATTTTCAATTCTCATCGCCGGCCAAATTAAAACTTATCGAAATTACAGCCCCGCGCCGCGGTTATAATAATTCGCCGCCCCGAGTAACGCCGGCAGCGCCGCCCCAAGTGAAACTAATGTATCTAATTTTTATAATAATTTTATATAAATTTTGTAAAGATTTGGTTCTATACAATT
>JAWWEO010019125.1:0-16969 GCA_035582975.1 Ormyrus labotus | reverse complement strand
TTCTTGTTCCTGACACCTTAAAATACAGTTATAACCGTTTTTTCGAACAACTCCAAAAATTACTATCACAATGCTTCGTCTAGGAGGAAGCAATTGAATTGCAAGGTAGATACAGACTGAGAGAATTTCGAGCGCGCAGCTTTAACAATTCAACATGACACAATTATTATCAAACTTCTCTTTCAGCTGTGGGGCGCAACTGCTCAACTGTGAAAAGGCTGCATGCTTAGCGAACAGTGTTTTTAAGTGTATCGCCAAAATTTTTATTCATTAGAGTTGAACTGCTGCGCATTAAAATTGAGAGAGCAGTTTGGTAAATTTTTTGTAGCGCCGCGCGGCGAGGTACGGTTTGTACACATAAGAATCATGCACATATTAATTGTGCACAATTTAGCATAGATCGATATATCTGTATATAATTTTCATCAATGCTAAAGTGTGCACAATTAATATGTGCAGGATTTTTATGTGTACAAACCACACTTTGCCCGCCGCGCTACGTGAACTTTTGGCGCAGCTAATATAAAGGAACAGAAGAGAAAGGAATTTGGGTAATGGCAAGGTATTTTTATTTAACAATAAATAAGGAAATTACATTTTTACAAATAACAAATTCACGTGTTCAAATCATTATGTTCAAAAGTTTAATTTCCCACAATCGTTTGCTGCAAATCTTGTGTGCGAGTTAAATCTAAATATCATAACACTCCACAACAGGATAATCACAAAAATATCAAAGTGCATTGAAAGAGGAAATTTTTAATCTCATCGGAAGATATTTAAGATCGATTTAAAAAATAAGGTTTATAATAACTAACCTTTCCACGTAAAATGAAGTCGAGCGGTACAAACTCTCTTTGAAATTGAAATATATGTCAAGCGCCGCTACCGCAAATGTATAAAGTATATTTATTTGTGGAATCAATATGTGGATAGTAATTATAAACGTCATTACAATTAGAAAAAAAAATTTAAAACGTAAAATAGAGTAAAATTGAAAAGCTGAAGTTTAGCGAGAAATTTTAGCAATTGTTAATTCAAAAATAAAAACTACTATACTGAGAAAAAGAGAAATTAGAAATATTGCAAAAATAATTAGAAAACGAATGCGACTAGACTCATCAGAGGCATTTCCCGATTTTTTAAATGCCGCTCTATGGCGTGGTTCCCACATTTTCTCAACCCCAGATTCTTCAATAGCTTGAACAATCCAATCAAATTTTTTAGCGAACGGTGATGCTCTTTCATATGCAAACGAAACTAAATCTTCGTGAAATGATGGTTTTGCGATTTTCATTATCGGTGATTCATCTTCATCAATATACTGTCTTGTTAAAAATCTTGCCATAAAATATGGTGTGATACAAATTGCATTTTTAGTCTTGACAATTTTATTCACGCATTCGACGTAACTTTTAGTTTTTTGACTAACGGATATTAATTTCTTAATTTGCAAATTGTCTTCTTCTATAATTGAATCAACGCTGTATATGGGCATTTTTGAATCCAAAATGTCTTTAATTGTATCGAAATTTCGAGCTGCATTTATAAGTTCAATTTCCGCGAGACTTTGAAAGAACTCAGATGCATATTTTATTGACAGACAACTTAGGACAAAGAAAACTATTCTTTCCTTTAATCCTATAGGTGTATTATTGATTGGTAGTCCAATTAAAATTCGAAATATATTGAATACTTTCCAACATTTTTTTGAAAATCCTATTAAACGCACAGCTATTAAAATAGTAGTTATTATCAAAGGTAGACTTAACAAATAAGCTGTAATACAATCAGAAAAATATAGTTTAGTATTTTTAATTACAGGTACAATTAGAACGAATTTGTTCATTTTCGAAGGCATTCCTGGGATTAACTTATTACCGTACAGATGTTTACCTACATAAAACTGAATAGGGCTCATACTAAGCTGATTCTTTTCTAATGAATTAATGATAATCTTCAACGTTGTCTTTAAATCTGACAGTATGAATTTAAAATGCAGACGGAAATTTAATTTTTCAGATATGATAATTAAGTAAGGGAAATGAGTACCGTGTATCTTCCATTTGTTGTCAGATTCTTTGACAAGATTTATATAAGGTTGTATATTCGTAAACGTAATTGTCAAAGGATATTTAATAACGTTGATTAGTTTGTTTGGAAATAAGTTCCATGTATTAATATCAGAGTTGAAAGTGTTTGTAAATGGGTTGTAATTAACAATTATCGTACCATTTCTCTCATTGATAATCAAAATCGAAAAGTCTAAAAATTTTAAAGACCAGGCATATAGCAAAATCCTTTTTACCTCGTTTGTCCAAATATTATATTGACCACACAGAATTACTACGCATTTAGGCCTCGTAGCGATCGATGTCGTCGTTATATCATTTAAAATTTCGTATATTAATTGACAATTTATTTTGTTATTGTTTGTATCTGCTAAAATAATATTTGACGTTGATAACTCAAGATTTTTGAATGCTAACGATTTATTATTGCCACTGTTTTGCATTCTATTAATATCAATAAGAATAGCAGGAATCTGTCTTACAAATTTCTTCAAAAAATAATTGGATTCCTTCAAACTCTGCTTAGCGGCATGCTTGATATAAATGGTAATATGTTTTACTTCTTGACTGTCTACAATTTCACGAGTTATTAAATCTATTTTTGTCGCATTGTTTCCAAAGTTTGCGCGAATCAATGCATTTACAAAGAAAATGCAATAACAATATAAAATTTGCAAGGGTTTATTTTTCTTTAACATTTTTATTTAACAATACAAAAAAATTACATTCTATGCGGGAATGAAACTGAAGAACTGAAAATGTTGAAACAAACACTCAATATATGAGCATAAATAATTAGCATGTCTTTAACTATTTTAGTAAACTCAATAAATCGATAACTTGTAAAAGAAAATTTTATTGAAAAATGGAAAAAAATGAAGTACGCTAAAATAGTCCATAAAAAGCCTCTGTTTTCTTGATGGCAGGTTTCGACTACTGACTGGTTGCTTGATAAGAAAATAGAACTAGAGCACAATATACTGTTCATTCATTTGAAGAAAACCAAGAAAAAAAACCAACAAAAACCAAGTAAGAAGAGATTAATTTCAAAATCTCTACGCAAAGTACTCAAGTTGAGGATTCTGACGTTATTAATTAACTGATTATTTGTGGAGCTTTATTAGCTACAATGATATTAACAAATATCTTCAAGAACATAATTTTTTATAGAATTTTTCAAAAGCTGGAAAATACATTCACAACAGAATGTTTGCTTCATTAATGATCGCACCATTGCGATTTTTCGGTGTCAATTACTCTGGTACATACCAGTTCTGTCGTGCTTGCGTATAATCATTGCTCACAGGTTGAGCACGGTTCTGCAATTTGATGAGGGAGAGATGATTGAGTACGACCATCCGAAAGCACTGCTGAAGAAGGAGGATGGGGCCTTTGCGAAGATGATGGCCCAAGCGGGAAATTCGGGGATCATTGATAATGATTCAGTTAAATACAGGTGTTTCGATAAAGTTAATTATTTGTAGTTCGAGGCAGGTATTTATTATGATTCATTCAAAGATAAATGTGTTTGTAAACATCATTTTAATTAATATTAGAGACTGATTTATAGCATTTAATTTATTTGTTCCAGGGATACAATTTTAAGTCTCGGGATCTCACAACCAACAAAGTAGAAGACAACATCGACATGAAAACAAAGTAGAAAAATTTTTTAAATAAATATTGGTGATAAATTATTAATGATTTTTCAATTTTTTTTTAAACTAATAAAAATGCAATAATAAAGAAAAATTTGAATTATAAATTTTAACAGTACTATTTCATATTTGTCACAACAAATATTTGATTCACTTCCTATTTCGATTTAATAACAGTATTCGACATTTACAAAAGTCTAGTTTAAAATCCGTTGTAATCACACAAGAGAACTTAGAAATCACTATAAACTCTCTAATAATTCTATTTTCATAAACATACGAAAATAAAGTTATCGCAATCGTCTTTTGGGTTTATTCAAAATTACACTCAAATAAATTTGAAAATCCTACGATCTCAATACAAACAGACCGATCTGTTCTGTTCTGTTGGCTTGGATGCTTATAAACTGGTATTCGTTTAAGTTCACGAAAGATTCAAACTTAAAAGCGCCTTTAATAGATGCATTTCGTTTCTAGTTCGGTCCGGTCACAGGTCAGTGTGTTACTGACTCGGCGTATTTCAACATGGCAACACCTCCCGGTTGGGACCAATAACAAATAATAAAATAAGTGAAAAACGGGTGCACAAACCTAACAGGACGCACCCTTTTTACACTCTTTTTATTGGATTTTATTTTTTTTTATTTTATATTTTTTTTTTTTTATTTAAGGACGTTTGCAACCGGGTTATCAATGCTAACATGAGGTGACCAAAGTTACAGAGGCCTGTGTTATTATTAAAGATTTTGGCAAATTATCATACGGTGACTAAACCTTAGTAGGAAAAAAAGAAATTGATTGGAATGGAGGGCAATGTTCCAGAATTAACGTGTCAATGTATATATGATCCAACATTATACTTAACTCTTAATGTAATAATTATTCAATAAATTTATTTTATACAATTTTAAAACGATTAAAACTAAAAATGAGCTTAGAATTCTGCTTTTGCTCTACCGATATTTTTACTATTATACTAAAAACTAGGTAGATTTTCAAAATCTAAAAAATTTCTAGGTATGTATCGGTTATACTCTCCTACTACGGAAATAAAAAAAATCTGAAACCTTTAAATGACTAATGGGCGCGCAGTACCTCTAATTTAATAATACCTCTCGGGCCCTCGCGTTACGCTTACTCTCTACACAGCATTCTCCTTAAAGCATCATCCCGAGAAAAGGCCAAGGTACCCTCGAATTAGCATTCGCCCGCGCTCGAAACAACAGCACGTGCCGTTTCCAACGTGTGTATACGCTCGCTCGCCTTTCGCGCGTTTAGCGATTTGAAGGCGCGCCCTGCACGGTAGCGATCGGCGTCGCGTGCATGCATAATGCGGGGCAAAAATTTCGACGGCCGCGGAGCGCGCGCGCGCGCCTCCATTGTCTCGGAGAGGTAGAAGTTCGCCGCGGCTACCGACTCGTTAATTATCCCTGCGAGTACGTGTGAAATTCTAGGCTGCTTTTCGAGCTTGTCTAAGGAGTAAAGAAACGCCCAGACCGGCGAAGATTAAGTAAGTGTAAGAGCAGCTCGGGGAATGCAAGAAGTATGCGCGAAATTGTTGTTGGCGCGGGTACAAAAAGGAGCGAGCGGCTTTGAGGGTCAGCCTTTTGAAATCGGTTTCAATTACTTCTCCCGACTCGACGAAAAAAAGCTAACGAAATTGCAGGCCGATTTAAGGCCACGCAGATATAAGCTTACATCGGTTATTTCTGGGCTCGGAAATCATAATCAGTGGAAATTGGCGAAATTAGCGAATCTGTTGGAATCAGTGAAATTAGCGAATCTATTAGATAAAGGTTATATTACGAGATTGCAAATCAAATTACAATTATGTTAATGATAAACATGCATTACTCTATTTTCACATGTTAATGAATCGAGAATCAGCGTAACGCTTCGTCACCCGGCATCACTTAGCAAGTGAGCGATCACAATAGCAGATTCAAAGTGTAGCGCGCAATTTTTTACGAGGACGATGAGCACTCCTTGATTGCAGCCGACGCATTCGCCCGCCGTGATTCACGACTTCCAGGGAAGAAAAAGAGCAGGCGCCCATACGCCAACGAGGACAATCCTTTCTAAAAAATTCTTTCCAATAATTCGGGCGCGCGGATTCGTTTTCTAATTTAACCGACCGCGATGTCGCAAGCCGCATTATCGCGGCATTCCCGACGTGGGCGAGCCGATTCTTTGGCTCGCACCCACACGATCGCACGTTACACACGTAACCGAGAGCGAGAGCATTCGCCGCGCACGAATCATTTCGCCCGAGCGCGAGGGAGCTCGACTCGATCCGAAATACGCGGCGGCGTTTTTCGTGCGTGCTGATAAATCAGCTGTGCTCTCTCGGGCTTTTGTCGGAATGTCGAACCTTTGACCCGTTACTTTTAGCTGGTTTTTGTCGGAGACTCGGCGGCGCGTAGGCTCCGTGTGAAGCGGAATATGGCGAAATCGAATTCATGCGGATATATACGTTCGCGCGCGCCGCTAACGAGTGGAAATTTTCATAATTGAATCGCGGCGGCGGGTTCCATAAATTTTCTCGGATTTAAATGCCTCGTAATTAGGCTTTGTTTTTTTGTCTGCCTGTCGTATGTAGATCTAATTTCATGTTTATTGTTGTGCTTTTAAAGCGTTGCGCAAAGTATTGGCGTTTGCGAAAAATCTGAATTTACATTAGTAAGCCCTATTGAGAAATTATTACGATTTAAACATTAAAAAATCTACAGTTGAACAATAATTAATCCAAACGTACGAAACATGACTCTTATCGATATGTACAACTAAATATAAGCACTTCTTTCACTTTTTTAAATTTAATTCGTCTGAATTTCTTTTCCTGAATTCGCAGAAATCAGTATAAAGATTAATTAACTTAACAATTAATTAAAAATGTATAATTTTATCGAACGCACAGCTCATTTACTCCCGATGCTTTTACAACTGTAATTATACTTTCTCAAGGGTCTTTAGATACGCAAACAAATCTAACGACTTGCTTTTCTCCTTTAATTAACTAAAAAGTCGGCCGAGACGTTATAAGCAGCGCATAAATGTCGAAAACACCGATATAAAATTAGCTACGTAAACAGCTTCACGATCCGCGGCTGCAGCCTTGACGCCCCTGTCGCAAGTCCTCCTCCCTCATTCTCCTTTCGCCTTTACACCTTAATATATCCCCAGACGGAGTCTCGCATTAGCGGCCGATCGATTATTCCAGCGAGCCGAGGCACTTGCGTATTATTATTTTATTACATAATGGCCTTTAATCGAGTAATGAGCACGTCTGGAACGGCAGCCGCAGTCCTTATACACACTTGCGAAGGAGCAGCGGGACCCACATGGCTACTAGAGCGTGAACCAAACGCTGCCCGGCGAATATCACTGTGGGCAAGCCGTCCATATGTGAGAGCCTCGGGCGCACGTAAGCTCGCGCATAGCTCTCGCTGCCTCTCTCTCTCTCTAACTCAATGTGCAGGCAAAAACCTATACAATGCGTCTGCCGTAAGGAAACAGGTTCAACTGACTTGTCTGTTTATCTGTTTCTCTCTCTTGATTTACGGCGCGGGAGTTCCTTTCGGCGCCGAGAGCTGCGAAAGAATCGCAACCCCCCGAGAGAGGATTTATCTGTATTCGCTTCCTGAGATGATTTACGGGTTATAATGCTACCGTATTTACACGTAATTTTTAATGGGCTCTCTTGTGGATCTAATCGATGAGGTACGGCCGTTTACGCAAATCCTCCAGAAAAGCTGCTGATCGTTTCAAAGCCGGAAGATTTAACGGATAGCTAAAAGATATACAAACTAAATTAAATCTATCTTGCGGTATCGTACGTTTAAGAAAAAATTGAGATTTTGAACGGTGATTTTAAGGGGACAGATTTTTTAAATATTTCAATGTTTTATTGACCGATTAACAAAAGCACAATCTGCAGTTAGTTACGCACCGAAACTTTCCTTCGTAATTAAATATATGCCATTGATTTACATCCTCACTGGTTTCTAATTATAGATAAAGTAAGATAAAGGAAATTGTAGCAGGTATAACTCATAATGAAATGGAAAGTACGCTCCGATACAGAAGACGAATTAACAAACGTAATCATAATCTACAATTAATGCAGATAGTATAAGATTTATAAGAAAGCAAGAAAAATGAACTCTGGAAGTCTGCGATAATTAAGTAAGCGAATGAGCGGCTTACCGCACTTGGCTTGTTCTACTTAATGTACTACACTTTTACTGTTTACGTTATTAAATCAACATTAACCATCCTTTTTCTCATCTTTCAAGCTCGAAAGGTTAGATAATAATATTAGTTACGCAGTTAGTTGTCTTGTTAGAAATCCGATACTTGAAATACTCTCGAAAATAAAGCCATTTTACATCTCATTAAGAGCAGTCATCTACACGCATTCTTTTAGAGATCGAATACAATGCAAGATGGAATGATAGCAATGTAAGATACAGAATTCTCTAATTTATTTATAACAACGATTTATGATAAGAATCATGGACTTGTACTTTATAGCAATTCTTAGCGCAAATTATTCGACTGTCATATATCATATGCGACGTATATCGTTTACGAATTAATGACGTAGAATGTAGCTCTTGAATTTTACGTTATAGGTGAACATTAGATACATCGAAATCAACAAATTTTGAATTATACTCGTAAGTTGTTGGCGTCAAACGTCTTATATTAATTAGAATTCGTATTGAACCGATATTCCTACATTTTCTTGTGAGTAGAATATAAAAAAGTTACTCCTAAAAATAAAAGAGATAAAAATAAAATAGGTAATGAAAGTATAAAGAAAATATAGTTTAATTAATATCCTAAAGTTTTTGCTTTCAACGTCAATTCAAGTCCATAATTTGATCATGATTTATTTTTTACAATTTATTATCATACCTAAGTGCTTGTAATCATTTTTATTTGCATTTAGAATAACATTAATTAATTTATAATACTAATTATTTGAATGGCTTCTAATTAATAACACTGCAATTATAACGTCTTATTTATGGCAATAAATAATTTATACTATGAAAAATTGTAAACGTAAATTTGAAGGTAAGCATTTAAATAAACGATTAACCGAACGTGTAGACTTTATAATAATGTGCGAACGAAACGAGGGATACAGTTTCCGTGCTGTGATTTATGAAGACGGAAACTGCATTTGGCTAAAGGCAGCCAAAGGATTGGAGGCTTAAACTTTTACAGGACGTAATGGTTTGCACCTACAGCCGGTCGAATTGTCTTCGTGCTGCGGCGGTCAATAAATCTGTCAGCAGCTTAAAATATAGACTAAACTAATGAAAACCGACGTATCGCGTGTACGCTGCAATGGAACTCATACCGAAGATCAGATAGCTGCGGTTTTTCTACGAACGTAAATCCGCTCTTGTGTAATTGATCTCTTCTTCAAGTTTACACTCCTAGAGTATTATCCTCGATTAAACGTGTATCGATACTGTAACAGTTTCATTTGCTTATAGTTTAGTAGCTTCGGACGCTATTTTAAAATTAATTTACCATAATAATGATGCAATCAATAATAAATTGATCCCTTATGTCACGTTTTGCTATCTAGTAAACAAATCTGTAATCTTAAAATCAACAATCATCGGCTTTTAGTTAAACAAGTTTTATCTGTGACATTATGAGATAAAGCCATCGCGAGCCAGAAAAATATCAACAAAGTTATACAAGCGTCCTATCTACTATCTTATCACCAGTTGAAAATCAAAACGAAACCAATTTGAATAAAAATAAGGCAGCGCCCTCTAAAACGCCATCGATTTCGCCAATAAACATCGAGCTGAAAGCCTTTCAGCTTCTGAATATCCACAACAGCTCGAGCAGCTAACTTTCGAACCGGAGCCGCTGCTGGCTTTCATGAAACGCAATCCTTAGACGCGAGGCAAAAGGCGGACACGCCGTTCCATTATAACGCGCTCATACAGGACTTAATATCGCGGCTGGTCATTGTCCGCCGCGGCGACGATCGGCGACGGCGGCTCTGCGAGGGCGGAGCTGTGCACTGTGCACGCAGAAATTCGCAGAACCCGAGAGCGCGGATTCTTTATACGCGCCGATTGTCCGAGAGACATTTTTATAGACTTTCCCGGGCGAGCCGGTAGTTCCCGATAAGTGTTCCCTTTTTCTTTTTCTCCAAGTCGATCGGCTATCTTTATCCCATTGTTTTGCGGAGCGGCCACTCGAGCGTTGTAATTGGAGGAAAAAATGCGTGAGCGCATTTGCGAATAACGGGAATTTGATATGCGCCTTTTTCGGTGGCAGTCTAATGGACCTAAGAATTAGTCCGACAAGCAAGAGTCGGCTACTGGGTTGATCAGGTTTCTTTGCCTTGTTTATGGAAAACCGACTTGTAGACCTTTTAATTCTCTTTAAAAACAGCCTATTACCTAAACTTTCTTCGTCGAGGTGTTGCCAACGCTTTAATATTTAATTTATTAACGCCATTTTTTTTTCAATCGAGGCTTATTGCTCATTAAGATTATTACAGCACTTTAATTTCTTTAAAAAACTGTTGCATAATTAAAAAAACGTACGTTATCGATGCTAAAAAAGTTGGAGATTACAAAAAATAGCGTACAAAACGCGTTTTCCCACCTATAAACTCAGCTCTGCTTTTGCAATTTTCCATCTGTACGTAAACAAAACGGAGCTCACATCCTTCCACTTGCGCGCCAAACGTTTCGAAACACTTGGCGGTAATCTAGCGAAACTCCAGACTCGAAGTACAAAGGACTCGCAACGGATGGCGCGCTGCCAGGACGTCGTGTCGGGCGTGCATTAGACGTGACGTGAAATACATACTGGTCTTGATTACTTCACGCCTAGAACGGATAAGAATCGAATTTCTCGCTATCCCCGCTGGGAATGTTTAGAGAATTCGAACGTTGCGAAAAGCAATAAGGTCGGTAAAGTGAACAACGAGTGGTAAGTTATCCGCTGAAAATTGCGCGAGAGCGAGATGAGGCGCAGCGAGTTCTTGGAAGACACTGCAGGTTGCACCGGTTGCATAAGAAATTTTTGTTTCTGTCGGCTCCTTTTTCACCGATTTTCGAAAGTTACTTGATAGTATTTCGGATAAAAAATGACACTTGATACACTTTCTGATTGAATTATAAGAATTTTAATTTGATATTTTGCACCAATTCACGTTTTTTAACGTTTGCTAATATGTATATGTTTATTTACAAAATGTAATATTCAATTACTAAAAAGAAACTAAAATGCTAATACTTGTATCATGTCAATTATTTATCTTTCAAAGCAACTTCTTGTTGAAACCGCCTCAACTCTCCCTTCATGTTAATAATCCAATAAAAAAAAGCACACGAAAAAAGGGTCTCCTTTCCGCGATTTCTTTTGCTCGCTTTATTATTTTTCTAAAGGAAGGTCGTTGGTCGCTCCGTAAGAAACGGAAGACCGTCGCACGGCAGGTCGACGACACGAAATCACGTTAGCGAACAAAACGAACCGAAGCCAATATACTGTGTTGGGAAGTAGGGTTAAAAAATTAACGTCGCCGGCCTCAACGACGTCGGCGCTCTTAAACCCTTTACGAGATTATGCGCCTTCTTTTTAGGCGCGTGCTTCGAGCTTTTCACATTTTCAGGCTGCAAAAAAAAACGGAAGGTGTAGAATATTTTGCTGAAATTTTAAAATAACTAAGTTCGTGGCGAGAGGTGACTTTATGCATTTATGAGTCTTGGAAAAACTATTGTCTTAATAGCGATGACTCAAAAACTTGCTGATATTTATCTTGATCAAGATAGAATTTATATAATTGCTTCTCTATAACAAATGATGAGCTAAATTTAAATTGCTCTGATAAAAATTAATAACGAGTTAAAGGTGCCGAAGTATTAATTAAAAGGTGGCATCATCACAAACCAATATTTAGTTGCAGTAGGCATATAATCACAGATTAGCAAACTATCATTACTCGCACACAGTCAGCAATCGCTAATCTGAAATTATAGTACGAACTAAATTCCTCCTACACATTTACAAAGCTATAACGAACCTTCAAAAACTACAATAAAATAAAAAGATTAGCGCAGCCAATTATCGATCAGCAGAACAAGCCGAAAGTAGAAACAGACAGTCGGACAGCCAGCCGGACAGGCAGGACGAGCGGACAGTTAGATAAAGCAACAAAGAGCGCAAGAGCTTTGCCTCAAATATTTATTAGGCGCGTGGCGGCGGCGGCGGCGGCGGGGGCATCGATATGCACGGGAAGCCTTTCGATAAATTACTCGTGCGCCGTCACGCGGCGAAGGCACGAAAGAAAGGGAGGACGCTATCCCTCAGATAGCGACTTCCATAATTTATCGACTGTATCAAATCCCCGCTCGCTCGCCCTTTTCCCTCTACTTACCTCGAGCCCGCGCGCGCGCGCGCGTCCGCGTCTGCACGGGGCAGAGAGAAGAACTCGTTTCGAGGTCCGTATTCCAGAATCCGGAAAGTAATAAATCGGTATCGCCACCCCCGCGAGGCGCGGCGCTCGCGCGCGGCTGTGATTGCAGATAAGAGAAGTCTTGAATTGGCAAAGAGTTTTTTCGAGTCTAGACTCCAGACGACCTTTTATTTCCTGCACGTCCTGCGCTTTTTTTCTCTTACCCCGGCCGCTATTTTCTCCCTTATTTTCTATTCCACCGGTTTATGATGCTTATTTGCATAGTCTTTTATTTTCAGTTATGTAAGTTTACATGAAAACTGCCTTGATATCTTGAAATTTGTCGAAATTCCTCTTAGATAAAATTAAAGCTGCTCGCTTTTAAAGCGTAAAGGCATGGCGAGTCTCTGACGGTACTTTGAACAAACATTTCATCATTGTTTTATACTCTCTGCCAATGATTAATCAAATATACATTCCTTGACGTAGAAAAAACCGCTGCCAATTCATTGGCACTTAGCTTCCTCCTAACTAATTTATCGTTCCAATATTATCCGCGAGGTTCATTAAAAACAATCGATTTCAACAACATAATTTCAAACTCTATTCTATATTCAATTAATTATTTAATTAATTTAAATAAAAATTTTGTTATTGGAATATTTAAAGTCCTAAAAAACATAAGTTTGGAAACTCCATGCGCAAAACTCGATTTCGCGCAAGTTTGAATTAAAAATGCATGGGCTAAATCAAACTTTGTACAAGTCGTATCAAAAAATAGTGTTGAAAGAGTGGTCTTGGCTCAGGCAGTTAAGGCTTCGGTTTGTTTAATTACCTCACAGGACTTAGCTTCCCAAGACAAGGCTGCTCGAGGACGCGGGTTCGAATCCGTCCGTCAGTCCGAAACTGATTATAGTTAAATCTGTTAATACCCGAAAGGGGGATGCGACATTAAATAACTAAATAAAAAAAAAATAATGTTCATCAATCAAGAGCAATAAAGTGATTTTAACATGGTATTACCTTTTCACACTATCTTCTTTGAGAAGAAAATTCAATAAAAATTTCAAGTAATTCTCTAGTAATTATTAGCCAAAGAAAAGTAAATTTTTTTATTTGATTTGAACTATATTGCTGAAATTAATGTAAACAATCATAATAAAATAATAATAACAATAAAGATATGACTATTATTATGTTATATATATTATGTTATATATATAATCTCTATATCATATATAATTTAAAATCGTTATAAAACAAAATCTAGTAGATGAATTTCAAAAATTCTTTATAATTTTGAAAATTTAGTTAAAGACGAAAAAAATAAGTGGTCGATCATTGAAAAAGACCAATTATTTAATAAGATACAAATATTCAAAAAATTTAGAAAAAAAATCCTTATATCTATTGAAATAATAAGTTTTATAAGCTTAAAAACTATACAGCTCTGAACATAATACAAAAGATCTAACTATTTTCACAATTTCAATTAAATCATCTTTACTTTACTTTTACTTCCGCAATCGTGGGACATAGAAAAATCATTTTTTTTAGTTTTCAGCTTCTTACTCAAAAACTAATTGAAAAAAAGGTTTAAAATTTTTACAGATTATAGCTATATATATACATATTCTTAATTACCAAAAATTTTTTCAGAGCAGTTGATAATTTAATTTAAGAATTATAATCTTTTTAAAAAAAACACACGTTTTTATTAAAAACAAAAGAACCATAAGAGTTAGGGTAACTTTTTTTCTCTGAAATTATAAGTATTTTTATGCTCTTTAAAATAGTCATTGTTCGATTCAAATATCCCAATCCTACCGTTAAAAAAAATTAAAATGAAATCTTTCAAAAATCCCAAATTTGCGATAAAACAAAAACAAATAAGCTAAACAAAAAAAGATTTTTTTACCGCCATCACAAAAAGAAGCAAAAAAAATGAGCCGTGAACGATGAAAATCCATTCAGGGGCTTCAGGCTATACATAGGGACACACACACACACAAACATACATCGGCAAGGTGTGGTTTGTACACATAAAAATCCTGCACTTTAGCATTGGTGAAAATTATATATAGATATATCGAGCTATGCTAAATTGTGCACAATTAATATGTGCATGATTCTTATGTGTACAAACCATAGCTTGCCCATACATCCATGCAGACATCTTTTAAAAGCCATTTATTTTTGTTTCTGACACTTTAAAATACAATCATAACAGATTTTTCGAAAAACTCCAAAAATTACTTTCACAAAGCTTCCTCTAGGAGGAAGCACTTTTAAATTTTGTTTGCTGTTCATTAAATTCTAAAATGGAGATAGAAAAATAAAATAATAATACAAAAATAAATAATTAATTAAATAAAAAATAGTTTGAAATTATGTTTTTGAAATCGATCGTTTTTAATGAATCTCAGAGATAATATTGGAACGATAAATTAGTTAGGATGAAGCTAAGTACCAATGAATTGGCAGCGGTTTTTTTTAAATTAAAGGTAAAGAGTTAAGCTTTAATACTTTGTTATTTTCAAGAAATTTTCGAGAAAAAATTATTTTACAGTATGTAATGGCAAACTTTATACATTTTTCAATTCAAACGGTAACCTTGACTTGAAGGTCACATATGGTGTGGTTACATCCAATCAAAAAAAAATATCCAAATCAAAAAGTAGAGATTTCGAGCTTTAATTAAAAAAAAAACGTTTTTTCTTATCGATTTTTGACCAAAAGTTGTAGCATTTCGAAAAACGGCTAAATTTGAGACTAACTTAGTGATGCCTTGCTTTTTTTGAGTAGTGTATATAACCTATGACATATATATACAATAAAAATATTTTCACTGTTGTATTAATACCTGACAGTTGCCATGGCAAAGTTTAGCGATTGGTTGCTATGGCAACCGTATTCATCTAGTTTCATCGCTGTCGTAGTTGTATGTATTAAGACTGTTGCCATGGCAACGCTTAGCGATTGGTTGGCCATAAGACGGTTTTCATAGCAACCAATAACTATTTGTTGCCAATTGTTATTCGGTTCCATACCAATTAATAGATAATCTAATTTTTTTAAATTAATACTAAAATGCATAGATATTATAATTTCTTCAAAGGAATTTCAATAATGTGAGTAAACAACTCGCTGGGAAAGTATTTTCTCTGAAAACTAAAAGGGGAAAATTTAGGAGCTAACAGTAGAATAGCCATTTTTTTGGGACCTACTAAAATTTTGGGCCTTATAAGTCCCAAGTTAATTTTTTTAAATGGGAACCCCTATTTTTTTCTCTAAATTCGTTTTCAGCAAATTTTACGTTTTGATAGGTATTTTTGATGACATCCTGTGTCACTTTTTATATGTTTTTTCATTGACACATTGAAATCGAAGATCCAAAACCTGTTTTGGGCCTTACGGATCCAATATATCTTTTCTCTAACACTTAAAAAATGAGATATTAGGCTGATAATGCCCATATCAGGTTTTGGATCTCAAACTTCAATATTTCGAATTATGAAGTGGGAATTCACCTTAAACCACTTATTATCGGAGAAAAAATCTATACTAGTCCTATAAGGCCCAAGAAAAGTTTTGGAGCCTTAATTTTAATTTATTGAATAAAATATGAGAATACGCTGTAAAAGCACTATCCATCTAAAAATATTTTTCCCAGCTCGGGCATGAAATGGCCCTCATTTTATGCTAGAAAGCAGCGTAGAAAATCGAGCATTCCAAACGTTTGTCAAAATTGTTTGTCCAAGCGGGGAAAACTGTTATTTTCACCCTAGGGGAAAAATGAATTTTTTATCTGCTGTAGTTGGGAAAAATGACATTTTTGCCCGCTCGGACAAACATTTTTGACAAACGTTTGGAATGCTCGATTTTCTACGCTACTTTCTAGCGTGAAATGAGGACCATTTCATGCCCGAGTTGGGAAAAATATTTTTATTAAATTCTTCAATAAATACATACTTTTAACTTTTGCTTTACGTTCTCAATTACATTTTTATTACTAAACTCCTGAAAAAGCAGACAAAACAAAGAATCAATTCAAACATTTTAATTACACAATTGTTTCAATTATTAAATATACTTATTTAAAAGCTGGTTTTTTTAATGGTAAATCTTGATTTCTGGTAATTTATGCAGTTAAACTTGGTAATTTTTGCAGCTTGTGAAGCTCCAATTAAAAATGTAGAAATCTAAATTAGTAAAGAATTAAAGTAACAACAAAAATTATAACGTATCAAACTGTAACATGAAAGGAGAGTGCACAGGATTCGGGTCACAAATTCAGTGCTCAGTACACATCTGCTCTTACCTCATCGAACACTTTTGTGCAGTTTTAAGGCTTATTTTATTCCCACCTTTTTTTACCTTTTTTACTGTACCCAAACTTGGGGGGTGGGCGAGCGGAGCGAGCAGGGGGGGCACCCCCCCTAGTATATATATATATTTATTACAGCCAACATACAGTGTAATAAGAATGGGTGTCATATAAAGAAGCGAGGATGGGAAATATAGCCGAATCGGCAGAATGTATGTTTCGTAAAACTAATGTAAAAAGTCATAATAAAATAATAATAATAAAAATGACAGTACTACATTATATATATAATCGCTATACCATACACGACTTAAAATCGTTATAAACTAAAAACTAGTAGAATAAACTTTAAAAATTCTTTTTAATTTTGAAAGTTTAGTTACAGACGAAAAACAAGTCGTATAAAAAAATAATGTTCAATACAAGAGCATAAAGGTGATTTTAACTTGGTGTTACCTTTTCACACTAT
>JAWWEO010019124.1:0-16980 GCA_035582975.1 Ormyrus labotus | reverse complement strand
ACTCGCAGTGTGATAGTTTCCACTTTTCTTCTACTGGTGATCAGTACTGCCTCCGTCTTATGCTCTGCCAACCTTAGATCAGTCGACTCCATCCACTGACGTACTCTTCCAAAAGTTATATCAAAGATGTAGTTGGTTTCCTCCAGTTGTTTGTCAGTAGCCCGTAGTACATGACATTCCACAGTAGAGGACCTAGTACGGAACCCTGCGGAACACTACCCGTGACTCTGTACTCCTGCGGACCATCGTCAGTGTCATACTTCAGGATCCTGTATTCAAAGTAGCTGACGCGAATCGTACAGTTGCCGTCTGCGTGCCGTCGTGCGCCTTCCGCAGGCATTTGACAGTGTCCAGCTGGATTTCAATGTCCTGTCCGACTGCGCTCTTTAATGCCTCGAGAACGTCTTCCTTACTTGTGGCTTCATCGATGTATTTTATCTCGAGTTCTTCTTCTGGTGTTTTGCTGATCACTGTAGCCTCGTCTCCGAGGAGTTCCTTGATAGCCTCGATTACTTTGCCAAACTGACTGCCGATTAGGTGCCCTACTCCACTCAAACTATCGTACTGGTATCCTGACCCACGTGTATGCCAGCCCATATCGTAACTCGCTAAAATTCTTATTTTCTTCTTCTTATTATTATTATTATTTAAGTCTTCTTCAATTAAAGAGGGTAATAATGTTGGCGACTGGAATTGATATTCATTTGCTGTTGAAGTGACTAAAACATTGGTCTCGGTGGTATTAAGATACAAGGATGAATTACACCTTTCTGGAGTCAGGAAATTGGGTTCTACGGAATCTGGTCTGAAGAAACAAAATATTTTAAAACTTGTTATTAAATGTTTGTTTAATTTCTTTGAAATATTTTATTATTCATATAGGTTTATTACAGGTATACTTTAATATTTATTATTGATTATATTATAAGATATATTGATAAAATTATATTACTATTGAAAACTTTCATTGTGTATCATTTATCATTTTTTGTGAACACTGTCATGAAATTGAGCAATAACATACTATAAAATAGATAATTGTTGGCTTCGATGAACATAATTTCATTTAATTATAAAAATCATTGTATGAACACTTAATTTACAATAGTTGTTCGAAGCCAATAATCACAATTGTTGGCTTCGATGGACTTAATTTTATTTGATTATAAAAATTATTGTACGAACTCTTAATTTATAACAGTGTATAAAATGATAATGTTTTAAATACAATATTTAATCATTTTTTAAACATTTTGTTTTAAAACCTATTGAATATTTTAAAAAATAAATCACTGCAAAAATCAATATTTAACCAAAATTAAAAAATGTACAATTTTTCAAGTAAAAATTAAGGTATTTGAATTCATTGTTATGATTTTTGATTATCAGTAATCCTAAAGAACTTACAAATGTTTTTGCAATAAACCTAATTGGCTGATCGTTAAACTTCTTTCTTCTTTGCAGGCTTCTATGCAACTCTCCTTGGCTACTTCTTCAATGATAGGTCCTATTTCCCTTTCATAACTTTTAAAAGTTTTTGCAGTCATGCATGGTATATTCATGTCACGCAAAAATTTATTATTAGACGTATGACCAAGACCAGAGTGTATTGCACCTATAAATGTTTAATTAAATAAAATATTTGTGTAGGGTGCAATAAAATGTAAAAATGAACATGAACTTACCAAGAGCAGCTTTTGTATTTGTATCATATGCACGCTGACTTACAGAACTTAATGTTCCTTCATGCATTTTGCTCGTAGGAACAATAGTTGTAGCCAGACATTTTCTACATCTAACTGCTAATTCTGAAGCTAATCCTTTTTTTACTTCTTTCTCTACGTGATCAAGAGAAAGAATTTCTTGGCAAAATGAGCAGTAAAGATGTCGCGCCATAACCTGCAATTCCACAATACGGCGTCCTTCTACTATACACTCTGCTTGTTGACTGTCATCACATTGAATTTCAGCCGGCACTTTTTGTTTCTTCCTCATTAGTCCACCTTCTATTTGTCTCATACGTTTTTTATATTGCTTTTCCGTCATTATTTTACTCTTGTACCTTGGACGCTCGTTCATTTTTCCATTCAAAAAACCGTACAACAATCTTAGCAGTTTAGCCACTATACGCGATCGTACGGTCCCGCCGTACAACGTTGCCAGATTTCATTTCATAATTTTAGCTGCTCTTAATTAATAAATATGCACATTTATTCAAATAAAAAGTTATTTGTTTTATTTATAATGAGAAGAAAGGATACGAAATAATATTTGTTGTAAAAATTAGTGCGGAAATAGTCCAATTATTTTACTCAAATTAACTTATCTAAGGTTGGCAATACGATGGGGCTCCTTTGTATAAGCATAGGATTACCCCCCGCACCGCCTGCCCCGCAAAAGATCTGTCGAACCTCCTTAAACATGATTTCTCATGTTAAAGTCCGAAATAATATTTTTGCGAGACTGCGGCGCGATATCAAGCCGTAATATAGCATGAATATTTCTGCTAGAGTACGTCTTGAAATATCACTCCGAAATATCACTGGAATATGTCTGCGATATTGTGCGGCGAAATATCAGCTGGTAATACAGCAGAAATATATCTGCGACACGTGAAATATATCTGAGACACGTGTTTATGCGGGTATCATTCCGCAATATTGCATGAACTTTGCAACAAGATTGTGTAGTGAGTATCACCCCGCAATATTGAACAAGTATTGCAGCGATATTGCGCGGAAATATGTCAGTTGAATTAATGTCTATTAAGATCAAGATTAGAAAGGTTGAGTCAACATTTTATAAGCTTAAGGGGGTCTTTCACCTAAAATTATGTCAAAAATCAATGTTTTTTTGTTTGGTTTTTGGATTCACTATGCTATTCAAAACCCATACAAAAATTTGCTTGTACAAATTTAGAAAATTTAAAAAGTAACAGCTTAAAATTAAATTAGATCTGTCTAAAGGACGGATAAAAGTAGAAAATATGACGTATTTAAAACCATTTTGAAACCATGAGAAGTGAGAAAGCTCGAGAATCCGGCAACTCTTACTTTTTTTTTCTCGTCCTGCCGAGCCTCTGGCGGCACTTTTCGCGCTTTTAGCTCCGCCAAAAATACATTAGCTTTTGAAATCTTTACAAAATCGATAGATATGCCCGAAGAATGGATAATAGTAGAAATAATTAGCTATTTAAAATCTTTTTGGAACCTTGAGAAGCGAGAAAACTCGAGAATCCGGCAACTCGGTCGTTTTTTTGTGCGTCCTGCCGAGCCGTCTGGCGGCACTTTTCGCGCTTTTGGCTCGACCAAAAATTCATTCGGTCCCGAAATCTTTAGGAAATTGATAGATATGTCCAAAGAATGCATAAAAGTAGAAAATATTACGTATTTAAAACCATTTTGAAACCATGAGAAGTGAGAAAGCTCCAGAATCCGGCAATACGGACTTTTTTTTCGCGCCCTGTCGAGCCTCTGGTCGCACTTTTCGCGCTTTTGTTTCTGTCAAAAATTTATTCGCTCCCGAAATCTTTACAAAATCGATAGACATGCCCAAGGAATAGATAAAAGTTTGCATCAAACCTCACTGTGAAATTAAACTCCGGGCAAAAATTTTAAATAAACTGTTTTTTTTTCACTGGGAAACATCGAATCTCCGCGCGAATGGCTCTGCAGGAAGACACTCAAAAAAGTCGACTGGCGCTTTCGACTCGTTTCACCATTATTTTGGCAAGAAAAACCATTCTTTGGGTATATCTATCGATTTTGTAAAGATTTCGGGAGCGAATGAATTTTTGACGGAGGCAGAAGCGCGGAGAATGCTTCCAGAGGCTCAGCGGGACGCGAAAAAAAGTCCCAGTTGACTGATTCTCGGTATGATCAGCTTATTATCGTCCCAAAAAGCACTATAAAACAAATATGTTCTACTTCTATCACTAATTAATAAATATTGATTTGTTTTAAAACAATTTGGCGAGTGAATCCAATTTTTAGAGCTGCAGAAACGAAAAAATTGCGATCCGAGGCTCTGCAGGACACGAAAAAAAAGTCCGAGTCGCTGCATTTTCGAGCTATCTCACTTCTGAAGGTTCGAAAAAGGTTTAAATGTGTAATATTTTCTACTTTTATCCATTCTTTTTTTTTGCAAAAATTGTAAGCCTTTGGTCTATTGCTGTCTTTTGTGAGAATGAGTGTATTATTAAAAATACGTTCTTCCTAGCCCCGTAGAAACGAAAAATTCAATTATTAAATTCCAGTTTTTAGCTTATTTTTGGCCTATAAACTGACCAGAGCGGCATTCCCTGGGTCACGTAGATTGCTCGTGCGAAGTTTGAGATCATTTCGTCAGGCAGGGAAAAAGAATAGTTGTTTTTATTGTGGCAACTTACGCGCGTATTTGATTGACAGTGATATGGCGGCGCGCCAGCGGCCTGTGACACCTGTGTGACGTCACGCGTTTGTTGCTTAACCTACAAGAGACAAATTCACAGCTCCGGCAGTTTTTCGGTTCTGCTGTGGTGATTCAATGGACCAGAGCGGTGTTTCTTGAGTCACTCAAAACCCTTATGCGAAATTTCAAGTCATTTCGCCGAGCAGGGAAAAAGAATAGTTGTTTTTACCGTGGCACCTTGCTCCCGTATTTGATTGACAGATGCAGCGTTCTGTAAGACCAAGCCGCGAGCCTAATAAACGCGAGATAGTGGCGACGCCGCCTGACAGCAAATCAACCTGGCCGCGGCGTTCGTTGATCAAGTCCAGTCGGATGCTATGAGACTTGTTATTTGACAAGTCTAATAGATCGAGTTGCCGGATTCTCAAGGTTTCTCGCTTCTCAAGATTCCAAAAAGGTTTTAAATGCGTAATATTTTCTACTTTTAGCTATTCTTGGAGCATATCTATCGATTTTGTAAAGATTTCGAGAGCGAATTAATTTTTGACGGACCTAGAAGCGCGAAAAGTCCGATCAAAGGCTCGGCAGGACGCGAAAAAAAAAGTCCGAGTTGACTGATCCTCTGTGTGATCAGCTTATTATAGTCCGCAAAAGCAGTATAAAGCAAATATGTTCTACTTGTATCACTAATAAAAAATATTGACCAGAGCGGCGTTGCCTGAGTCATACAGATTCTTCGTGCGACATTTCAAGTCATTTCGTCGATCAGAGGATAGGAATAGTTGTTTTTACCGCGGCACCTTACGCGGGCATTTGATTGACAGGTGCAGTGTCTTGTAAGAGCAAGCGATGAGCGCGAGAGGCCGTGACGGCGCCACCTGGCGGCACATCGAGCGGGCCGCGGGTTTCGTTGATCAAGCCCAGTCTGACGTTATTCGATTTGTTATATATACGAGTTTTTGCAGTGAAAGCATGACATGTATCCGACAAGCACAATTGTATAAATGTTTGTAAGAATGTGGAAGTCTTTGGACTATTAGATTAGATTAGATTATTTCGCAAAACCAATATCCTTAGAACTCTGTTCTGTCGAACCGCGTATACGCGAAAAATTCGAGCAATAATGTCTAGTTTTTAGCTTATTTTTGGCGTGTACGCCAACCAGAGTGGCGTTGCCTGAGTAATACAGATTCTTCGTGCGAAATTTCAAGTCATTTTGTCGAGCAGGGGAAAAGAATAGTGGTTTTTACCGCGGTACTTTACGCGCGTATTTGATTGATAGGGGGTATGGCGGCGCGCCAGCGGCCCGTCGAACACTGTGTGACGTCACACATTCATTGCCTAACCTAGAAATCGTAGACTCAAAGCTGCGGCACTGATGCGGCTATTAATTTCAGATCATTTTCTCATACGGAAAAACAGTAGTTTTTTTTCTTTTGCGTACAGTTTTAGCGTATCTCGGTGACTCGGAACAAGCAGATGGTGCCCTCTTTCGGATTTCGCGCGAAGTTTTTTTGATATCTTTTTATAACCTCAAATATTTGTTTGCTTCGTAATGTCGAATTATTATCTTTATCTGTCATTTATGATCAAAATCTTACCAGAGCGGTGTGTAACAGTCTTCGTAGCATGTTTTGGTAAGTTTCCAGCTTGTACAGTGATCATGTTTGGAAAATTAGTTGTTTTTAGTGAACAGTTCGGGCCGCTTACGGGGGTAAAATGAATCATACATTTCTCTATTTTGTTTTAATTTATTGCATTTACATTGACCAGATCGGGATTCTGCTAAGTGTTAGGAATACTTTATCAAATTTTCATCTGTTTTCATTAAGCAGATTAAAAAATTAGTTACATACAGTTTTAGTGCATGCCGAAGGCACGCCGTGCCAATCGTTTGATTGACGTGCGTGTTACTCCGGCCTCCCCTTAACGCAGAGTCCAGCAAAGATGAGAGTGTCGAAGCAGTGCTTAAATATACTCTCATAGCTGATAGTAAGAACATGCAATTGTCCTGAGCATGCGAGTTAGATTTATATGCATGCAAGACAGCGATTCATAAAAGGGAGCTTACAGCTCATTACTTACCAATGATGGAAGCAGCACTCTCATCAGTCTCAAGAAGGAAAATCATACCCAGGAAGGACACCTAGTCACGGCTCCAACTGCAAACCTATGATGGAGCAAAGAGAATTAATAAGAAGACTAGAAACAAGTGAGAGAATGAAGAGCTCAGCACCCCAGCATGCACTCTCACTAGTGTGTTAATAAATACTGCATGCAGGTTAGAGAGGCATGCAGAACAACACAGAATAAAAAGAAGCACACAAATGAGCACTTACCTTGAAAAACCGAAGAAGAATACTCAGTCGCTGCAGTCTGGCTGCCAAAGAGCTAGGAGCCTTGCACCCTGGAAATGCAACAAAGAAGTTGGAGAGAGAACGGTGAGGTACCTAACCTCTCACCGTTCAACCCAGCAAGCCGCTGCCAAGACTGCACGGCTGCTCACTGGTGCACTCTCGGCTATAAAATCTTGGAGAAAAATCCTCAAATGCACTCGCGAAGCCGTACTCAAAAGAAAACTTTGACGAGAGAGTACCGGCTGAGTGCACGCGTCCCACATCACGAGTTTGGGATTCGAAAAGAGATGCGCGAAAATATGCGCAGTAAATGAGAATCGCACCGCCACAAGCGGACGTGCTGCGAGCACACATGCGTGCAAAATCTCACACGAGAAGCTGATCGCCGAAACGATCGTTTCCATCGACCACTTTATGCGTGGAGTTCGACAAGCTTAGACGTGTCGTACTTTCGTCTTAGCACTTCGCTTTGTAACTCCGTCTCGTTCAGATGTGTTACTCTTTATTTTTGGATCTCGGTACGCAGTAGCCTTGTCGACTCTGTTGCGCGTCGAGAATGGGTGAAATCGTCGTGCTGGAGAATCATCCAGCAGGAGAGGGTCACCGTAGAAGCAGAGGACCACCAAGAGGACATCGGAAAAGGTTTAGCTCAGGTCCGTAACTTTTAGTAGCGTTTCAGCATCAAGCATCAGCTGCGTCGCGCTCGCGATTACGGGAACTCGTATCCCGTTCCATGCTCTATTCTAGTCGGTTTTGTATAAATCGTTATACAAATTTTTGTAGTAGATTTTTCGTGCTGCGAGAGTAGCTGGCGCCCACAAATAAAATCGTGACTAGATTTAATACTTAAGTGAATAAATGTTTATTATTGTATATAAAATTACTTATGCATTTATTAAGTTGCTTTGCCCCGTAATCCCTATTCCCTCTCGTTATTTTCATATACCGGTTAAGTAAATCGTACTTTCCCTTTAATACAAAATCCCGTTACAGATTCCATGAAATCCAGGTTAACGCAATGGGCCTCAGGCCTCCGAGTGAAAGGTAAAATCTTATGACCAAACCCGTAAACCTAAAGTAACCTAACCTAATCAACTGATCAACCCGTGCGTTCAACGCTCCCTTATCACAGAGCGACTTACTGCACGCATTGTCGGCGAGCGGCGCTCCGTATCCGTCCCAATCATTAGCGTCGGCGGACGGGCTACCTCGCGCGCAAAGACTGAAGTTCCGATCATTTTCAAATCGCGTTTAGAAAACAAAATAGGCGGTATGTTCAGCGACAATAAGCGATTCTCGCTGCGTCAACATGGAATTGATGCGGGGAGAGAGTTTTTTCGCAGTTATCTTACAAATTTTTGCCAAGTGCCCCCTTCCCGCTGAAGGCTCGCGCCTGGTCTGCTTACTTGATCTCGAAAGCCTAACCGGAGCAAACCGCGATTTACGCCTCGCACTCAAGTTTTAAAATTGTATCGATGAGGCGCATAGCCTACGTACTCAAAAATAACATATTCTTCCATTCGTTGTAATATGAGAAACAGTATTGCAACGACCATGTTTACAGAAAAACGACTCCGACATCCCGTTATCGCATTAAAATCTACCTCAGGTATCCTGATATCGCGCTGAAAATCTGGCCTCAGATGTACGGATTTTCTTCGGAAATTCCGCCTTATATGTCGGGATATCATTCTCAAAAGTCCACATCAGGTACACGGATATCACGCTAAAATTCACACCTGTAAGACATGAATAACGCGTTGAAAATCCTCTACAAGTACCAGGATATTGCGCTGTATATCCCGCCTTAAGTATTAGAATACCACGTTAAAAATCGCGTCTCTAATGTCCAGATATCGTGCTAAAAATACGTCCTGTGAGACCCGGATACCGCTCTGAATATCGCACCTCACGAACCCAGATACAGCGTTGAAAATTCCATCCTATATACCACGATATCACGTTGAAGATCCAGTCTGTGTGGTTCAGATATCGCGCTGAAAATTTTGCCCCATATACCAGTATTTCGCGCTGAAAATTCCGTTTGTACGTTCCGAATATCGCGTTGACAAACCAGCGTGAGATACCTGGATATCGCGTAGAAAATCCCGCCTGTGGGAATCGGATGCTGACATGAAAAATTGGCCTATGCGACCTTGATATCGCCTTAAAAATCTCGTGCCTGTGTAACCTAGATATCGCGTTGAAAACACTCTAATACCAGGGTATCTAATACCAGGATTCTAATATCATGATATCATGTTAAAAATCACGGCTGACATCCTCGAATATCGCATTGATAATCTCGTATAAGTACCCGGATATCGCCCTGGATGTCCTGGTTCCGGTATCTGGCTGTCACGATGAAAATTGCGCCTCAAATACCAGGATGTCGCGCTGAAAATGACGGCTGAAATTCCTGGATATTGCGTTGAAATTCTCGCCTGTGTATCCAGAATGTTGCGACGGATATTCCGACTTATTGTTAGATACCAGGATATCACGCAAAAAATCCCGCCCCAATTACTACAATTTGCCACATTTGTTGAAAAACCCGGTTATCTCATTCAAAATCCGACCCCAAATACCAGGATATCGCTGAATCAAACTGAAAATCACGGATGAGATGCCCGGATATCTCACTGAGTATCCCCCGGATATCACGCTGAAAATACCGCTTTTGAGACGGGATATCCCGCTGCACATTGATCCGGCAAAATTTTGAATTATGATCAAATCCATTGAAATCGCAGTACTATCACAGTGATTTCCCGCCCGGAATCGCGTCCGATATTTTCAACAGGGTTGTAACCCTACTTTTAACACCTCATCTTTTTCTATTCGATAAATGAACTCGATTATAACAAATGAGAATTAAGTCTTTTCTTTGGCAAATGGGTTTGTAACGAAACTTTAAGGTTTCATTATGTTTAATTTTTATTATAAAACTAGCAAAAAACTCGCTCGCTTTATTACAAAACTAGCAAAAAACTCGCTCGCTGAAGCTCGCTCGTGTAATCAGTTGATATCATTAATCAATTAATATCATTAGTCCACTTCCGATTCACTTTTTATTCAATTCCGGTTCACCTCCGGTCCACTTCCGGTTCACTTCCAGGTCACTATATAATATAATAATATATATACTTTAATATTTTATAATAATATAATAATATATTATATATTATAATGTAATATAACTTTAATATTTTATAATAATATAATAATATATAGATAATAATAAATAGGGAATATAATAATATAGAAATATAATAATATAATCTGGACGAACGGACGGACGGAGGACGGACACACGTACTTTAATATAATGTAGATCAGTAAACTCAATTAATTAATCGGTAATACATCACAAAATTTTACGGCTTTATTCCATAAAATTTTTTTTTATTATTTCGGCTTTGTTCTATAAAATCTTTTTTTATTATTTCGGCTTTTCCCAGAAATATAAATTGTCAAATACTTTTTATTTCAGAATATTGTTAGTTTGAAGAACTAAGTAGTGTTCACTGAAATATGGTCATCAATATAATTATGAAAGTCAAAAATTAGTTATTAATAAGTTATTAATAAATGATTTGGATCTCCCCTATTGTACTTATTATTAAATTATATAATAGGTTTCTACAATCTGTTTATATTTTTCAGAAATATGCAAGTTCTTTTGAAAAAGAAAAAATTGGAATGGTGGAGCTCCCATATTTAAGTGAGGAAAGGCTGCAAAAAATGGGCATACCTCTAGGGCCTCGACTACGAATACTCCAGGAAGCAAGAATATCCGTTTGCAAAGATCCTGTTTATGTTATTTAAAAAATATAAAAATAAATTTCTCTAGGAAGATTTACTCACTTGCCTTTAAATACCTGGCTATTAAAACCATTGCGGAAGTTACTATATTTAATTTCAAAATTTTTTGAAAGTGAGGAGAGTAATAATGCGATGTCTCTTACAGAGAGCGATAAAAAATAGCAATAAAATGAGCAAGAAGTGTAGAATAAATGTTCAGTTTTTTCAATTTTCAAAAATGGCTCAAAAATTATATAAATAATGTATTTTATTATTAAAATATATATTAAAATGCAAATGAAGACTAGAAATAAAGCTTGTATCCAAAATTTTCTACAAATATTATTTCCTAATAATTTAAAAGTTTTCAAAATCAGAAAAATAAATATTATTTTTGTTTTTTAGTCTACCTATTTCGAACCCTAAATTTTTACTAACAAGGAGAGTATATGACATTTGGGTAATGGATTTTCCTGTAACTTTGGGATATGTTTTCTAATGTTAAAATATGAAGGAAGCCGCGCCCATTCGGCCTAACGCTCGATTTTTCAAAAGTTATGTGCTCTTTTATCAAAAATTTAAGAAAAATCAATTTTTGTTTAGTCGCGCATAACTTTTCAACTATTAATGGTACAGTATTTTAACTATTGGTATTCGAAAGGTGAGATCAAATCCTATCGACTAAAAAAAATTATATCAAAAAATCTTTATTTGTTCAAAAGTTATAGCTAAATAAAAATTTGTAATTTATTTCAAAACGAAGATAGTGTGAAAAGGTAACACCATGTTAAAATCACCTTTATGCTCTTGTATTTTTTTCTTTGTTAGTTTATAAAATGACAAACCAAATTTGAAAACTGTGATTTATTTGCCTATAACGAATACTTTATTATGATTATTATTTTAAATCTGTGTATAGCAGTGGTGGGCCAAAAGATTGCAGTGTTACGTCACGACACGGTAACTTGATTAAACGCGGACAAATAAACTTTTAATCTCGCGCTGCCTCGTTTCCGGCCAAATAATTTAATATTTATGCCGCGGGAATGAGGCGAGAAAAGCATGCAACTATATTAAGTAAACGACACTTACCTGGTATATTACTCCGGCGTTCCTAGTTTTCTACCCTGCTGCTTGGGCTGGTTTCCTCGGTCTGCTGCTCTGCTGACTTGGGCTGCAGCGGATTGGATAGTAGGAGGCGCGTGAATTTAAATGAACGAGACAGAATTTGTATGCTCTTACGTACCGAAGCTTTATTTTAAATAGACAAAAGTACGAATACAAAAATACTAATTATTACAGAAACCACAAATACAAGATCTAAAAGTGACATTTGATTTCGGAAGTATAACGTTGTAAAAACACAAAGTCGCGCGACGACAGTCACCGAACAAAAGTCTTTCCCGAATGAGATGAGCATAGCGGTTCAACCCCCAATATATAGGGCGAACCCGCACTCTCATTTTGGGGGAGTCACAGACTCTTCCCAGGTGCGACCCGCTGGCGCCAATACACTCACGCATATCTAATCACTCATTCACACGTACGCGGAAGGGATAGGAAAAAAGACTTAGGAAAATCAAAGAATAGGGAACAATCTTAGTTAGTCTCACTCTCATACCTTATTAAGCTAATACAGATTCGGCGAAAAAAATCTATAAGCTGTCCGCGCCTTATTCAAGACGTGACAGCAGTATGATTCCCAACTTTAATCATCTCGCTAAAATTACAATAAAACTCAACAACAGATATATGAATACACAGGGTGTTCCGAAAAATTATGCAGAAGAGTATACCATTGAAAAGAGGGGAGAATTCTTAGAAAAAAGACGCAAATGTACGTAAACACATAAAAATGTACAAAATGTCCGAAATAAAAGTGAAACGTACATTTTCATGTTTTTAGATTTTTTCATACAATTGCATACGATTCCGTACGTTTTTCTACATTTTTTAGTTCCATTGGGGCAATTTAAATTTTTAGTCATTTTCTAAGAGACTGAAGTCCCTAAAAAAAGGGGGATGTTCAGTCTATCGTAATTCGATAGTCAAGCTTTCTGCGATCGAAGAGAGCCCTGGTCGATCCGAAGCTTAAGGGAGCGCTCTGTTGTCTCGGCGCTCGATGAGATGTGAAGAGAGCGCTCTGTTACTCGTTGAGTTCACAGGAGAGAGCGCTCAGTCGTTGGATTCAATGACTTTGAAGTTAGGCCTCTAGGCAATGTTGAAGATGTAGGCGGCGGTTCCACTCGCCGAGCTGCTGCAGTAGAGTTGACTTGTCGAGATGTCTGAAGGTCTCCGTGGATGAAGATCTCGGTGATGCCTTCGTTATTGTATATCCCGATGATGGAGTAAACTCCAAAGCCGTCGTTTAAGTGCTTGTTAGAAGGGGAGGGAAGGTTTTCGAAATAAAAGAGAATTTTCTCTTTTCCAAAAAAAACGCAAGCTCGCTTTATTCACTAAAGGTAATGGCAGAAGTACATCTGATTACAAAAAGATGCCTTTTTGTGACAGCGGTCGTTTGGTCAGCGGAGGATATCTGACCCGCCGGACCGCCTCGCTTATATGCATCTCCCGCGCTAGTTTGATCGCGAGTCGGCCGCGAGCCGGTACTTCGCTCGCGCGTGTTCACTTCATACGGCGGGAAATTCGAATTGGGTATTCGTATTTATTTACATTTTTGAAGCTTAAACTAGGCGTAGAGTTTTATTAATAATTATTAATTATTAATTATTAATTAATATATATGTATATATATATACACGCGGGTATCATGGTTACTTAAAGTTAATCAATTAAACTTTTTAAATTATAAACTAAAACTTTTGCGAAAATAAAAATGCGATAATAAAATAAGATATTAAATTTGAAAACTAAGGAGCTAATTAAGAGACAGAGATAGGGAATACGAAATGACCTTTAATACTAAATACTTTCAATTTCATATAATTTCAAAGAAATAATGTCCGCACCCAAACAATAGTTGAAAAATATTATTTAAAATACTGTTAAAGCATTTTATTTGATATTGAATATTTCTAAATATCATTAAATAAATCAAGAGGTGCGATAGCGCCTCTGTTGAGTGTAATATAGAAAATACACACTTAGAGTATTTGTAAACGCATAGTTGGCGTTTTGGGTCTGCGCCCTCTGGATTTGTTTAAAATTATAGAGCGCCCTCACGTGTCAACTAGCGGATTTTATTTAATAACGAGTCAATCTCCGCCGAGCGCGGCTTGAGCAACATCTGTTAATCACCCTCTTTTATCTTTTGAAATAATAAACGTATATTTTAAACTAACTCGTCTTTATTTTCTTATAATAAATAACAGGTTATGAGCCCAGGCTTATAAGAAATAAAAAGACAAGTGTTAAAAAAAAATAAAAAAATAAAACAAGCAAAATGGAAAGTGAACTAGTAAAAATAAATCATTTACTGGGGTGTATGGAAGTTCCAACTTCGAATAATTTTTACATCAAAAGGAATTTACGAAATCGTCACAGGAAATACTGTAAAACCAGTGGCACCGACTAACGAAGAAGTCGAAGCGGATGCTCAAAAACAAATAAACTACGAAAAGGAACTTCGAGAATGGATAAAAATGGACGGCATTGCTCAGAAGTACATCGCTCCGGCACTAGAAAACGCTCCGATGTTGTATATAATGAAATGTGATACTGCACGAGAAATGTGGGAAAAGCTGCACAAAATCTACGCGAATAAAACAGAAACCAGTGTGCACATACTACAGCAAAAGTGGTTTAAATACACCAAGGATTCAAGTGATGATATAACTACACACATCTCAAAATTGCAAGATTTGTGTTACAAATTAAAGGCTTTTGGCGAAAATATCTCTGACAGCATGCTTATAACAAAGATCATCATGACACTATCTGAACAGTACATCTATTTCATCTCAGCTTGGGAGTCGACGGAAGCTGTACAGAGGACAACCGACAATTCGACGGCTCGTTTAGAAATGGAAGAATCAAGAAGAAAAACGCAAGAAAAGGATGAAGATATTGGCCTGTTGTCAAAGAAAGTGAAAATGTTTTTTCTTCAAAAAAGTTATAAAAATAATAAATGTGAAAATTATAAAAGTGCATCTAATTCAAATGTTAAAAACGTCGAATGTTTTGTTGTAAAAGAAAAGGGCATTTTCGGAAAGATTGTTGGTTTTTAGAAGAAAACAAGCATAAGCGACCATCTACGAATTCACCGAAAAACGTGAGGACAAGCGGTAATCACGAAGACCAAGCTCTCGGCGGTGAAATTCTGCTAACCTTAGATCCAAACATCAACACTTCGGCATGGCTACTCAATTCGGATGCCATGTCGCACATGTGCGGAAATGAACTATTTTTCAGCGACTACGTTCCCCTGAAGAACACAATTCCGATTAAACTTGGCAACGGACAGTTCGCTCATGGAATAGGTAGAGGTAACATACAAATAAAAGCATACAACGGAAAGCATTGGGTTAAAAATATTTAAAAGACGTTCTTTATGCACTGGGTATTGAGTTTAAATTATTTTCGACGTGTGCTGCCCTTGCTAAAGGTTTTCGTTTCGAATCGACAAATTTTAACTGTGCGTTTTATAAGAACGATGAGATTGTAGTTTTAGCCGAAAGATTATCTGAAAAAGAATTGTTTAAAATGAAATCTAAATTAATACAAAATATTGAAAAATGTAACTTTGTAAATACAGTATAAAATAAAAATGTTAGCTTTAAGAATGATTTTAAAAACGAAAATAGTGTTCAGTAGAGTCATAGAAAAATCCCGGGCCGCGCCGGATCGTGGCGCAGTTAATTTTGGGCTGCTAATCGCCGGCGGTCACGCCGCCTAGAAAAGTAGAGGGGATAAGAGAGCGCGAGCCGGCCCGTCATTACTTTTTGACCGTTAGTGTCGTATTCGTCTTGTTCGAGAGATCAACGGAGCTTTTACACCGCGATCGCGAACGCGTCTAGTTGTGCCGTAATCAAAGTTTAATAGTTTATTTGTGATTATTAGAGTCATAGCGCGATAAGTATTAGTTGTAAAATAATAGATCGAACGATTTCGATCATCGGCATACACCGATTTTAAGAGGTTTCCCACTGACGGAGTGAGTCTGAGAGTGAGTTTGCTCCGGTGCGAGAAGGGGGCCCTAGCCGTAGAGCCTCAGCTCTGCCGAGGAGCAGCTCCGATCGGAGGTATCTCCTCGTGCGGAAGGCTCTAGTCTGCCCGCCTCAAGGCAAGACTTTTTGACGTCATTAGTCGTCACATATCGAAAGAGCCCTAGTCTGCCCGCCTCAAGGCATGACTTTTTGAAAATCAACTTAATGATAAGAAAGAGCCTAAAAACCGAGGTATCGCGGTGCACCTGCATCCGTCGTTTGAAAATTGTTTGTGATCATCGATTAAAATTTATAAAAAAACTGTAATCTTCTGGAGGTTTTTATGCCTTAGGGCTTTTCCTCCGAGCAAATAAAGGCTTAGTGCCACAGATTGCTCAAAATCGTAGTGTATTATTTTTCCCTAAACCCTTTCCGCAAAGGTGTTGTTAAAAAAGAACAATTAACCAGCGGGTGAGTCCGTCAAGACCTGACCCGCCCACAAACAAATAGTAAGGGTGTAAATACAAATAACATGACTGTTACGGTAAATAAAGAAAAGAAAATAAATAAAGAAAAGATTATAAATATGTTACAAGTGTGGTATGAGCGCCTGGCGCATAAAAATATCCAACATGTAAAAAGATTTCTTAATCAAAACAATATTGAAATAAATGATTTAGATATTTTTTGTGATGCGTGCGCCTTAGGTAAAATGCACCGATTAACGTTCACTCAAAGTAAATCAAAAACAGAAAATGTTGGCGAATCGATTCATGCCGATTTAAGCTCTAAATAATAATACAATAAAAAGCAGGTTTCGCGATAGACAACGCATACAATTACCTCAAAGATAAGGTGACTCTGTAATGTTAGACGATAATATTTACATCGAAGAATTATTCGTTTCTCAAACGAGCGAACCTCTTACTTACAATGATGCGATTAATTGCAACGATTCGCTAGAATGGCAGAAAGCCATGAAAGAAGAGTTTGATTCTCTCATCGAAAATCAAACGTGGCAACTCGTTCAACCACCACACGACGCAGTAATTTTAAAAAAACAGATCGATGCCCCCTATGCATAAGGTTCCATCTCAAGCGCTAATGCAATAAAGTGCTAACTCGCCGATGATTCAACATACGCCCATTCCAAAGGTAGCGTGCAATAAAAAGTTCTATTTCAAATATTCGATGCAAGAAGATTCTATCTCAAACCTTCCGTGCAAGAAAGATTTATCTCAAACATTTAATGCAAGATAGTTCTATCTCAAACCTTCCGTGCAAGAAAGATCTATCTCAAATATTCAATGCAACAAAGTCCTAAT
>JAWWEO010019123.1:0-16985 GCA_035582975.1 Ormyrus labotus | reverse complement strand
TAATATACGTATTTTTTAAAATTTTTTATAATAAAGTTACAATGTTTATGAAATATAAAATTTAATTATAATTTTTATTTATTCTTTTAATTATTAAAAAAAAAAAAAAAAAAAAAAAAAAAACTGCGGCCGTCTAGTATTCACGTAAAGTCTAGTATTCACGTCTAGTATAGATTCACGTAAAGTATAAAAAAAACTTGACATAATGCACTTTTAATACTTTTTTGAAGAAAAAGAAGTTGAGTTAATAAATCAATTGGCGATGTTCATTTTTATAAAAAAATTTTATTAAAATTCTCTGGTACATAATTCAGTAACTATTATATAAAATGAATTATAAATTTTATATTACATTTTTTTTTACAATCATTAAGTGACAATTTCAGTGAACAATTAGTGTTCAATTCAGAAAGAAAATGCTGTAGATACAGATTTGTATTTTTTTTCCTGATTTTCTTCTAAGATGACATTTGGTTTATACAATATTTAAATTCTTAAAAATAAATTAAATACTTTGACAAACGCTTAAATTATTATTAAATTGCAAAATTAACTGGTAGCAAGAACGCAAATAATTTACAAGTATCATATGCTCAATTGAAAAGTGATGTATACTTTTTAAAAAATCATTAAGTGTAAGTATACAAATTCATAGCGAGATGTAAGTATCATTTAATATTTTATAACATTAGCAATTCAAACTTAATATAATTTGTTTAAAAAGTTGTTAAGTCAAAATATAACTATACTTTGTATAATAATTAAAATATTTGTATGCTTAAATAAATTAAAGTATATTAGGCACTACACATCATGCAAGCATCTCCGTTCTCACGGGAACATACCAACATCGCATCTTCTTCCTCTTCTTGCGTTGTGTCATTTTTCTCCGTTTTTCCATTTGTTATCGGACTTGCTACTTTTAACTTGGATTTGTCAACAGTGAATTGCAATGCGTTTGCGGCAGGCTTTGTTCTCAAATAATACATTCCAGTTTTCAAGCCCTAAAGTAAATTAATATTCATGAAAATATTGAACCTTTTATTTATCATAACTAAAGTAGCGTTTGAATTAGCTTACCGCTTTCCAACCGTAAAAATGCATGGATGTAAGTTTTTCAGGCGTCGGTTTAGCCATGTGTACGTTGAGAGATTGTGATTGATCAATGAAAGGACCTCGGTCAGCGGCCATTTTCAAAATAACTTTTTGAGGAATTTCCCAAACTGTTTTGTATAATTGTTTCAAATCATCCGGAATGCGATCTACATCCTATAAATGAAAAGTAAATATAGTAACGAAATATTTCAAGACTTGTTCGCTTTTTAAAAACGTTAAATAGTCCGCGTAAGGGGATTTTATCTTAGCTTAATAAAGTTTTATTATTAACAAAATATGTATATATATATATATATATATATATATATATGTACCTGAATAGAACCATTATTAGCAATAATTTCATTTTTCATGTCTTCATCCCAAAGATCCCTTTCTGTGAGGTCCTTCAATAAGTGAGGATTAACTATTTGGAATTCTCCAGAGAGAACACGCCTGGAGTAAATGTTGCTCGTGTAGGGTTCTATGGATTCGTTATTACCGAGAATTTGAGCCGTTGAAGCTGTTGGCATTGGGGCAAGCAGCAGTGAATTACGAACACCATGCTCTGCTATTTTAGCTTTCAATGCAGCCCAATCCCAAAGATTGGTTGGAGTAACATTCCACATGTCGTATTGTAAAATCTAAATAATTTGTAAAAAATTTTATAATAATAAATTATGAAGTTGATAATATTCACAAAAAATGAAATCAATTAGTTTGTCATCAAAGGTAATTTTTTTTTTATTAATTTTACGACACTTCAATAATCTGTAATATTGCTATTAATAAAAAATCTTCGATAACACTTTCACTGGTTTAATTTTTTATAAATAAATTCTTATTAATTTTACTCAAATATAATTTAAGTATTTTAAAATTTTTGAAAATTCTTTTTTATGGTATTTCTTCCCGTTTATCTAACAAAAGGATGCAAAAAATGAAAATTGAAATGTAAAATTTTTAACAATGTAATATCAGTAACTACCCAATAATAGTATACCATTTCACACCCACTTAAACTAAATTAATAACATTTAACAGAAAGTATCTTACGCCTTTACTGACTGGAGAACCTTCGTAAGTTGAGTACGTTCCTTTTTGTTGCGCCAATTCACAACTGGCTTCCAAAGCTCCATAATACAAAGTTTCAAAAATTTGAGTATTGAGTTTTTGTGCTTCTTTACTTTCAAATGGAAAACGCATCAATAAAAATGCATCAGCTAATCCCTGAATTCCAATACCTACATATAATTGTATTATGAATATATGTTAATAAAACAATTGATAATGTTATGCTTTGTTTGATAAAAGAAGTCAACTATTCTTTTAGTTTTAAATAGTGATAAACTTTTTTTTACCAATAGGTCTATGTCTGAAGTTAGAATTTTGTGCTTCTTTAATTGGATAATAGTTAATATCAATAATTGTATCCAAATTCTTAGTGACCACTTTAGTAACTTCTTTCAATTTCTCAAAATCAAATGTTTTTTTAGTTGTATTGATGAAGGAATTAACGGCGATAGATGCTAAATTGCATACAGCTACTTCATCCGGTGAAGAATATTGTACAACCTCTGTACATAGGTTACTGCTTCTAATAGTACCAAGATTCTGTTGATTTGATTTACGATTGCAGTGATCTTTATAAAGCATGTAAGGAGTTCCGGTTTCAACCTGTGCCATCAAAATTGCTGTCCATAAATCTCTAGCTTCGACCTGTCGTTTGTAACGATTTTCTTCTTCATATCTAAAATTTATCGATTAATATAATTCAATTGTTATTGCATAATTTTAAATTAAAAATATAAAAATCTTACTTTGTATATAATTTATTGAATTCCTCTCCCCAAACATCAGCTAATCCGGGAGACTCATGAGGGCACATTAAACTCCATTTTCCATCATCAATTACTCGTTGCATGAACAAATCTGGGATCCACAAAGCATAAAAAAGTTCTCTTGCTCTGTGCTCTTCTTTACCTATAATGAATAATTTGAAATATTAAATATACTTTAATTATTTAAAGTTATTAGTAATAAAACAACCAAAATATTAAATATATAAAAATTAAATATTAATATTTTAAATATTATAAATAAATTTGAGTTTATTTAAGATACTTATTTACCTGTATTTTTTTTGAGGTCAAGAAAATCAAATATATCAGCATGCCATGGCTCTAAGTAAATAGCAAATGCACCTGGTCGTTTATTTCCACCTTGGTCAACATAACGTGCTGTGTTATTGTAAACTCTGATCATAGGAACTAAGCCATTTGATATTCCATTTGTGCCAGCTATTCGGGTACCCTTAGCTCTAATAGTATGAACACTTAATCCTATTCCACCAGCTGATTTACTAACTAATGCACATCTTTTTAATGTGTCATAAATTCCTTCAATACTGTCTTCAGTCATTGTAAGTAGGAAGCAGCTGAAATCATAATTTAAGAGCACTTAATGGTATGTGACTACATAATTATAAACTGAAATATCTTAAAAATGCCTAAAATGCAAATTCTTATATCTATTTTATAATTTCAATATTTATCCAAATCAAATAAATTACCTTGACATTTGTTGACGTAAAGTACAAGCAGAAAAAAGAGTTGGAGAGGCATGAGTAAAATAACGTTCAGACATCAAATTATAAGTTTCAATAACTTTTTCTAGATTTTCTTCATGAATAGCTACTGCAACTCTCATAAGCATATGCTGTGGACGTTCAACAACTTTACCATTTATTTTTAATAAGTAACTTCTTTCCAAAGTTTTGAATCCAAAATAATTGTATCCAAAATCTCTATCATAAATTATTGCCGAATTCAGTTTGTCTTTATGTTTTTGAATTATATTGTGATAATGCTCACTAATCATTGGTCTATTTTCTTTGGTAATTGGATCAACCATAAAGTGCAGATCAGACATGACATCTACAAAAATTATATTTTAAAGAGTGATGAGAAATGATAAAATAATCAATAATAACAATATTAGCAAATTAATACTTTAAGCAATATTTTGAAGAAGAAAGTAAAGCAAATAAAACGCTTTAAACTATATGATAAAGAAAAAATTTTTACCGCTAAACACTTTCTTGGTTTCTTTGTGTAAATTAGATACTGCTATTCTTGCTGCTAATATAGCATAATCTGCATGTTTAGTTGTCATTGTTGCAGCAGTTTCTGCAGCTAGATTATCAAGTTCCACTGTGGTGACTCCAGAGTAAAGACCATTGATGACTCGAAATGTAATTGAAGTCTAAAAATAAAAGGATTTATAAAGCATATTTTTCAATATAATAACAAAAAATCTAAGATAAAATATAAGATAAGAGGATAAGATAAGAAAATAGAATAATCCTTTTTTAAAATGTTAAAACAACTAAAGTACTCACTGGATCAACATAATCCATATCCAAGCCATAACATAACTTTTGGATCCTTGAAGTGATTTTATCGAAATGGACTTCTTCCTTTTGGCCATCTGATAATTTAAATTATTAATTATTTTTT
This sequence comes from Ormyrus labotus, assembly GCA_035582975.1. Lineage (NCBI taxonomy): Eukaryota > Metazoa > Arthropoda > Insecta > Hymenoptera > Ormyridae > Ormyrus > Ormyrus labotus. The sequence continues at coordinate 12,372 of JAWWEO010019123.1, read as the reverse complement.
CAACTTTTTATGTGTAATATATATATATATATGGGTGTGTGTATATTTATAAATAAGTACACTTATAAATTATAAATTTTATAAGGAGTTTGATATTTTTTGCATAAAAAAAAAATTAAAATTACCAATTTTAAAGCATTTATGTTAATTAGCACTTAAAAAGTTCAAGGATTTACATGGAAAAGTGTAAGCTTCAGCAATATTACAAATTAAAAGATTGTACTTACTCCGCTTAAGGACATACATCTTCCCTCCTTTCGGAACCATTTTTTCAAAATATTTAAAAAAAAAAATTTAGAAACAACTAAAAAACTACGCAATTGCTCTTAAAAACTTGCAGAGACCGGCACGTTCGAAGCGTCTCACTTGTCTGAGTAGCGCCCAGAACCATAATCGCGGGAAAGGGAAATGATATTTCGCGCTAAAATCGAGAAAACTCTCGTTGATTGGTGTGTACGACCTTCACAACAGGCGAGTTTATTGGCAATACAGTTGACGAAGGATATGACGTCATATGGAATCATTTGAGATCACGAGAAAAGCGAATAATTTTTGCTTTGGGTCTAACTTTTAATATTACACCAAATTTCGTAATACCAAGTTGTCAATAAGCGTTATTTTCATAAATTATACATTAATAATTATATTTTAGAACATTTTTCTTTATTTTAAACGAGCTTTTAAAAAAGTTCGTTAAGTTTAAGTTTAAGTTCAAAATCTCCTAAAAATCTTAATACATCATTTAATAATAGGAAAAACTCGCAATAATTTCAAATTTCAGTGAAAAACTTTACAGAATTTGATTAATATTTTTTAATTTTCATAAAACTCGCAAAAAATAAATCAGAAAACCATAAATATTTTCATATATAAAATTAAGATGCTGAAAAAGTTCTCAATTTTCAAAATTTTGTTAAGTATACAGTGTCTAGTGACGGTAATGCAGGCTGTGTGATTGTCAATAACTGTCAAAAACTGAATTGTGATTGTGGAATTGGAATCAGTGGAATTGTTGTAATCTCAAACTTAAGTTAGGTGGACAATTTTCATCCTTTATCTGAACCGATGTAGTATTGTATAAGGTAGTTCTACAACAGTACCGAAGCTGAAGTAGATTATTATTAGTAGTAGTAGCGTCGTCGCTGTCATTATTCATATTGCACGGAAATAAATAGATTTCTAAGTAAATTTTTAAATGAGACTTTGGTCATTAGTACATTTAAATGTAATAATTTAAATGGTGCAATTGTAAATAAAGAGTATAGCTAGAAGTTCTCTTATTCTGAAATGACATGTTATAATTAGCAAATATTTTAATTCATTATATTTTATTAATTAGACCTATTCAAAACAGTGTTTTTCACTGTGAAATTAAATTTTACTATCATGGAAAAAGAAATAATGGAAATTAGCAGTGAAAATTCTACTGTAGAAGAAAATCAAGACCATAAAAAAGAAGTGGTCCACCAAAGTCCACTTCCAGTTGTTCGTGTGCCAGTTAAACATGCAAATTTAGGAATAAGAAGTCATGCCATGTAACTAAAATTTAAACTTAAACCTTTCAGATAAATTTAAAATTAAATAAAAATTTAATTTCAGGGATATGAGTACTATGGTAGAATTGACATCATTTAGTGCTTTAGGAAAGATTCAACCTTTTCTTGTTACAATTTCTGCAACTGCAGCTCTTCTTGTTGATCTTCATTGTCATCTTACAGACAAAGAAGTTTGTGGATATTTAGGAGGACACTGGGATATTAATGCACATAGTCAGTACAAAATACACGTTAAACATTTTTAATATATTATTAACTTTTTAAAAAATTTTTTTAGAAATATATAAATTTTAACTATATTTAACTACTCCTTTTAGATCTCTCTATACTAGGGGCATACCCATGTCGTTATGCTGGTAAAGACAAAACAGCAGCTGCTGCTGTAGAAGCTGAAATTTCTCGTGCTATGGAGTGGAAAAGAATGACTTTGGTTGGTTGGTATCATTCTCATCCTCGTTCACATGCTTCTCCATCTTTACGAGATGTTGATGCTCAATTAGACTATCAAATTAGAATGAAAGGTCCTAGTGATAATGGATACACTCCTTGTGTTGGACTTATTTGTTGTAAGTAAAATAATCAAGTCAATAAATAATATAACCAAAATGCAATTTTACCTTGTACAATTTAATAAATTTTAATTGAAATAATTATTTTTTTATTTTAGCTCCATACAACACAGATACAAATTGTTATGAATCAAATTTCAATGTATTTTGGTCCATGCCACCACCAGAAAATAGACCTCATGAATATCCTAGACCAATGCTTCTTAGTTATAGTTTAACTCAGGAACAGTATATCTCACAAGATGCACTAGAAGAAATTGTAAATTTATATTTTTCAATCGTACAAATTATAAATTTATTTTATAATTTTTAATTTATATATTTTCTTTTTTTTTTAGAAAAAATGCATAGAGTATTATAAATTTGAAGGAGGAATTGACTTTACTTCCAAATTTAATGGCAATATAACTTATTTAGAGAGATTAAAGGTATGTAATAAATAATAAGTAAATTGTTTGATAAAAAGTTTTTATTTGAATATGCTCAAAAAATAAAATATTTTTTTTAAAATATAACACAATTCTTTCTAAATATGTTTTAGAACTCTTTAGCATCGAAACTTCCAGGCCGAAATAATCGAACAAATGGTTCATATTGGGATCTGATTAAAGAAATGATAGCACCTGGCTTCGATGATGGTTCAGATTCTCCATTCGCAAATATGAAATTTCCTCTTATAAACGATCCTATTATGCAAGCAACTGGGGTGGCTCCAGCTGCCAACGTTTTTCTAACACCTATTAACTCGATGTCTGCGGTTCAAAATTTCGCTATGCAGCAATCGGAAAGTTCAGTTGAAAGCAATAATCATACTAAAGAATCGAATTCTTCGAGGCAACAGTCTCCTCATATAATTACTACTCCTGACGGTATTCCAACATTCCGCGCAGGTGAACTGACGGTTTCCCTTAAGAATTCGAAAAACAATTATGACTACAGTCCAACAGACTTCACGAAGATAGAATCCATGAAGGGCCACAGTGATTATCCTTTAGCTGATCAAACGTTGCCGATGAAGTTCTGGGATCTTTCGAAAATGATTCCGCCAACAGAATTTGCAAAGTTAAAAGTCTTAGCATTGAACGACTTTGCAAAAGCGGCTTCCTCTTCAGCGTACGTTCAAAAAATGGCTAGTCTTTTTGGCCCATTAGGAAAAACTATGTCAGACCCTTCGGAAATTAATGATAGGAGATCAAATGATTTTTCGGAATTACCTTCCTTTAAACCGTCTTCATCTTCTTCACCGGCCCCGAAAGAATCCAGTCGCATAATAAATACTTCTGTTGAAGATTATTCTACATCAGAGAAAAAGAAGTCAGTAGAGCCAATGGATACATCGGGCAGCTTTTCAGGTACTGAAGATTTGTCAATGCCCACTTCGAAACCCGATTTTGGTGCTTCAATAGACATGTCAACGAAAAAACAAACGCACCATTTAATTGACTCTGGAGATTCTCTGAATTTATCGAAAGATCGACAATAGCAGAGCTAAGTAAATGCCAAGGTCCGACTTTATCGACCCTTCGATTTATAAAACTGCATGATCATATTACTTTTTTAAAATTCAGGTCTAAATAATCAAATATTTAAATTACAAAAAAATAAAATAGGATTTACCATTCTAAATGGTAAAAAAAGAACCTCTAAGACTTTGAAATAAATTTTTGGCAAACACTAATAAAAGATTTACAATGTTTATATAAAAGTGATATCAGTCATGCAAACATTATAAAATCGAAGTGCCGGTAAAAAGGTATCGGATAGCGCTCCAGGAAATTCGAAATACTACCTGAAGTGATTTTGAACTATGTCAATGACACAGACTTTGATAAGTGAATATTTTTTATTTATACTTAGTTTTTAAGTAACAACGAACATTCATTATTTGGTACTTAATTTTTGCGTTGAAAATTGTGACATAAGTTTTTTACTCTTTTTTTAAGTATTATTTTTTTACTAAGTTAAAATATTGTACAATATTTTTTTATTTTGTATTATTGAAATTGTGATGAATCACGAAAATCTTGTTATATAGAAAAAATAATACTAGGAATTTTGTTATCTAAAATAAAAAATATAATGATAAATCAACTGTAAGTATGACAATTAACTATTTAGTTTCATCTTCTTTCACATAAATTCCACCAATAATTTATGCTTGATTTTTTAAAGTGTCAGTTGTATAAATAATTAATTTTTTAATTTTATAAAATTATGGAACTTGAATCACTCTGTATAAAGTTTTAAGATTCAATATAATATCGGTACTATTTATAATGTATTATATGAATCAGTAAACTAAACAGTTTCTGGAAGTTTTGACAAATTAAAACTAAAATGGTTTTTGCTGTATTATGCAACTGATATATAGTATTACTTGTAATAATAGTGCATCATACATTTTGTATTTATGTGGAAATATGCATAAACGCCAACTTAATGTTTATTAAAAAATTATAATATAATAAAAAACTGCAAAATATTTTAACTTTTACAGATACATATTACATATTTATTGTATAGGAAAATTAAAGTCTGGTTTTGTAAACAAGATTTTGTGTGATATGCAATAAGAATAGAGATGTTTATAAGTGCATTAACTGATCAATTTGACTATGTAATGTATTGTGTAAAATGGAAAAAAAAATATTAAAATAAATAATGATTTTTATATATAAATCTGAATGTATGTATATATAAATAATAAAAATAAAATTGAAAAATATATGTTTGATTATAAATTTTATGATTAGAAATAGCTTTTATTAATTTGTAGTGACTTATTTTTAATGCTAAACAAGCATTATAGAGCTATCTCATTTTTATGTGATTAGAAAATGTAATTTCTAATTTACTAGTTTTCGGCGACTTTTTATAATTTTAGCTGATGTATAGCCAGAAAATAAAATTTTGACAGCTATTGTATGGTAAATTTTTGAAAATAAGTTGAGAATTTAAGACACTCTTTTTGAGCAATAGTTTTTATCTGATTTTTTTAAATTGAATGCCAAAAAATGAGGTTTTTCATCAAATATAATAAAATTCTTAATTAGTTATCATCATGCATATTTCTTATAACGAAGATTATTATAATTATCCATCAGCATTTTAGTTAGTAAACATATAATAATTATAATTAGTTTAATCCTTAAGCTAGAATTTCGGATAAAATCAGCAATTTATTCATTTCTAATGCAGAATTTTATTAATTGTAAAAATCTTACTGTTAATTTCTTAAATTTGTACAAAAAAGAGAAGTTTTATGTATTGTCTCCTCCCTCGCAACTGGGCAGGATCATCTTTTTCGAGACTTCCCCCTGATTCTCTACTCTCGGTTCTCGTGTCCCATAAAAACTACATATCTCTATATATAGATGTATGTAATCCTCATTAAAATAAGAATTTTCATCTCTATACCTTATTGAAAAATCCGATGTATATACAATTTTTAAAAATCGAAAAATTGTCTAGAAGGCTTTGAAACGGAATTTTTAAATTTATTTATCACAACTTGATAGATGATTTTGAACTGTTATTCAATATATACTGAAAGACTGGTTCATAATTTATATATTGTAAGGATTTTCATCCGGTACAGAGCAGATCGAATTTCGGTGGAAATTTTGGCATGAGATCAGGCCAGAAAAATCATCTGAGCTTTTTCAGTATAGGTAACTATATTGTATTAGGAGAAAGGTTGTGTAGTTGCGAGGACACAAAATATATATTAACGGTTAAAATCAATCGAATTGTGCAAAAGCCGAAAGTCGTTGCTAATTTAATGAGTCCGAAACTCGGGCGTCCGCGGCGCCCACTTTTTTAAAAATCTAGATATACGGAACGCTCCGAAATGTGTAGCTTGATCTGTTCCGCATCGTAAATCGTAACGCTCTGCTTATCGCTCAGCTAAGAACCGACGGTAAAATGCTTTCGAAATGAATAGATTTATTTCAAATAACTTAAAAATGAAAAGAGGTCGACTGCCTTTGGCAAGAAAAAGTTACATTAGAAACTTTCTACTGCGGACGGCAACCCCAGTCAAATAGTTAATTTCGGAACGTTCCGTAATTCATCGTAATTTTAATACAAAATTCGGAACACTCTGAAATCGGGCGCCCGAGTTTCGGAATACGCTCAAATAAACCTTTTATAAATAAAAATAAATTTGTTTTTCTTATTTATTTTAAAATAAATTTCTTAGTAAGTGAATTAAAATTTCATATTTATTAACTATATAAGTTTTAACAGTAATAAACAAGTAAAATGAATTTCTTCAAATTGTCGCAAATGTGCGAGCGCCCATCATCACATAGGCGAGTGCATGTATATATGTATATACGAAGAGGTTGAGTCTGCCTGTCTTTTGGACGCCTTTTTTAATCTTGCTTGGAAAATTTACAAAAAATCTCGACTTGGTAATGCGAGTGCATTAAAATGGCATCGGCACTCGAGCAGTTCGTCAATACTGTCCGATCATTGTCTTTAGAAGGTGAGATTTTCTATTTTAACTAAAATATAACCTCTCCTTTTGTTCTTTTTATGTAAAAAATGATTAGTAACATTTGTGGTTTTATGATTATTTCAGGAAACTTTAGAGATCTGAGTAGTGTACAGAGCAAGTTTGCTGAGGTGTTGCAGAGGAATGGGCAGCATCTGGACAATGTGCTGGAAACATTGGATATGCAACAACACTCAATTGGCATTCTGTCTGTGTTGTGTGCAAAGTATAAGAACTATATTGCTGGCAACATGACTTTGGAAACATTTAAGCCATTACTGAATCAGACTCAAGAGTTTTTCTGTGGGTGTAATGGAGAACAAGTTCGATTTGCTCCTGAGCTATGTGAGTAAACTGCATTTTCAGGAAATATCTCCAAAATTGCTCAATTAATTTAGTTAAATTCAAAGAATTACTCTAAAAATGTAAATGAAAGACAACAAATTTTTAAAAATTTTCAAATTTTGAATCATTGAAAAGTATATGAAACAGAGTGAAATTACTCCTGTCCTTATTTTAAGATTCTTTTTGTTAAAAATTGAATCTAGTCAATTTAAATCAACTTTTTAAGATTTATCTTTAAGTTAATTTATTTTTTGTATGCTTTAACAGATGCTGAACTGTGTCATCATCTTACAACAATTCTTGTGGAATTGGATATTTCAATCAGAGGGATTGATCTTGTAAGCAAAGCAATTAAGAAAATTCAGCTATATGATAGTCAATTAACAGCATTGCATGGAGATCTTTGTAAGCTCTGTCTTCTTGCAAAGTGTTTTAAGCCAGCCTTAGTGTTTCTGGACATTGATGTCACTGGTATCAGTATAGAAGATGATGCAAAACACTTCTTACTATATTTTTACTATGGCGGAATGATTTATACTGCTGTTAAAAATTATGACAGAGCTTTGTACTTTTTTGAAGTTTGTGTAATGACACCTGCAACTGCTGCGAGTCACATTATGTTGGAAGCATATAAAAAATGTCTTCTAGTATCATTAATTTTGAATGGAAAAGTAGTTTTGCTGCCAAATTATACAAGTAATTTAGTAAAAAGGTAAATTGGTTTTGAATTTTTAATTTATAATTATAATATTTATGATAGTTAAAAAGATTCTATTAGTGCAAAATGATTGTTTTGAAGTCAAAATGTGTTTTTTAGACACATCAAAAGATGGAGCCAGCCCTATCAAGAACTGGCAATTGCATATGGAACAAACAATTGTGACGAAGTTAAAGCAATTATGACAAAGTATGAACAATCATTTATGAGCGATAACAATGTAGGATTAGTCAAACAAGTGCTTCATTTCTTGTACAAAAAGAATATTCAAAGACTCACAAACACTTTTCTAACATTAAGTTTAGCTGATCTTGCAGCTCGTGTAAAATTACAAAGTCCAGATGATGCTGAGAAGTGTATATTAAATATGGTATGTATATCAATTTTTAACAAACAAAAAAAAATTAAATTTGCGATTTAAATTGACATTTTCTTAGATTGAAGATGGTGAAATTTTTGCTACTATCAATGAAGAAGATGGCATGGTTGTGTTTCATGATGACCCAGAAAAGTATGATTCACCAAGAATGTTAGCAAAACTTGAAAAAGAAATGGCAGAATGTGCAGAACTTGGTAAAAAGGTGCTTGAAATGGAAGAAGAGGTGGTAGTAACACCATTGTATGTACGTAAAACTTGTGGGCAAAATGATCAAGAAGATCAGTCGACTGGACCTCCACCTAGTAATGTATCAAATCAGAGTCAACCAAAACATAATACGTACTCTATGTAAAACTATTACGAAATATTGTTTACGTGAAAAATCTAATGAAAGCGTCATTTTCTAATGAAGTGTACCAACCTGTTGTGTGCAAATATAACTCTTATATTCCTATTTTACTGATATTTTAGTTTTGATGAATTACTTAAATAATGTTAGTTTAACAAAATAAATTTAATTTAATTTTACTAAAAATTGTGAAATAGAACTATGTGTAAAATACAATATTAATAGAATATTGTGAATGCAACCATGTGCAATTGTTAATTGAATAATTTAATTACAATCAGTCATTAATTGAGTAATTTTTAAAAGTAAAGATGCCAGTAAAGTAGGCGTAGATGGACTTACGGAAATTTCCCAATTATACTAAAATGAAGGAGTAATTTTACAAAAATTTCAAAGTTTTGAAATTTTTAATATTCATATTTACTTAATTTACTTTTTATAAATCTGAATTTAAATAATTTAAATAAATTTAATCATTTAAAGTACACTTCTGAATTTGAAGTCGAATTTACTAGAATTGTGATATCTGGTTATGATTGATTGTGTTATATATAAGAAATCATTTTTTCAAGAGCAATTTTCTTACCTTTGTTTCAAGGAAACTGTTGTGTAAACTTCAAGCATCTAAATTATTTTAAATAAAAGATTTTTGTGATTGCCTTAGAATGACAGTTTTAAACTAAATAGAATAAAATTATATTCTTTTTTTTAAATACACTGTTTCCTGCGTATTATACATAATTATGAATTTTTTAGAGCAAGAAATTATTGCTTTTGAAAAATACAGTAAGTTTTTATAACAATAAAATTATTAAATAAAAAAACTGAGTATATTTTTTTCAAAACATATTTATTTACAAAAGTCACTTGATTTATTGTGCAGATCTTTATTTTTTGCAAATGTATAAAATTAATTCATATTTTATAAGTATAAATCATTCTAAAATTTTTGAAATGCCCTGAACTACTTCGTCGTACAAATTATCAAAACTTTTGGAACCATCAAGAAAATGTATGCTGTTGTAGAAATTTTTGTTTTTAGATAGTTCAGATTTATGTTTAATATGTTCAGGCCACACAGTTTTATCAAAATATCCAGGCACATCTGGAGGATTATAAACTCGATCTTTTCTTCTATCCCAACAGATTTCTTTACTTATGTCTATAAAATACTTTTGATCAAATAAATCTGCTATTGGTTTATAATTATAAATTGAAAAACCTTCTATAATCAAGAGTTTCGATTCATTATTTTCCTGAGTTTCATTAGGCTTGATAATTTCTAAAATATCAGAGTACATTTTTGACATGTCAAGACTTGAAAGGATTTCCCAATTAAAGTGATTTAGCTCTGGAATCAATGTTTGTCTGGGATCATCTTGTGGTAGAAAATATGTATCTTGTTTAATCAGCACTGAATTTTTAAAATGTCTAAAAATTTTTTCAGCTATGCTTGTTTTTCCACTACAGGTTGGTCCAGCAATTCCAATGATAAACCACTTCATCATAAGAATTATTTAAGCACTGAAATTCTGTATGGAATATTACAACCTTGAATTAAAAACTATTTTCTATTTGTTCTTCTAACCATAGAAGTTGTTATCTTTACATTACCTATAATAGCCTGTCTTCTTTAAATTGCTGCTTAAATATGAATGGTTTGCTAGAAATTTATTATTCTGATCAATTATTATTTAAAAAAAAAGTATACATAAACTAGCCTTTTAAAAATTATGGAAATTTTTATTTTAAATAAATTCAATTCTATATTTCTGCTTTAAAATACTGATTTAAGTCTTTCTTACTCATAAAATTATTAATATCTCTTAATACTGATAATTCTTTTAATATCCGTTAATACTGTTTGACTCTATCCTTTTAATGATTTAAATATATTTAGCTTTCTGTAGCTGTTGATGGACTATATCAGTTAATCAGCAGACACCTAGAAAACAATATTAAAAAATTAAATTAAAATTCAAATACAAAGAACATAAAGTTCTTAATAATTGTTTTGAATGTTTTTAAGGGGAGGCCAGAGGGGCACACCTGTCAATCAAAAGCAGTCTAAAAAATATGGAAATCTGTTTCCCACTATTTATAGCTCCTACTTGATAAATAGAGTTGAATTTAGTATATATAATCTAATTGTATCGTAGAATAGTGCTCTAGTCACAGAATTACACAAAAAAAATTAAGAAAAAATGTAAAATTTATCATATTTATATTAGCAATTATCGAACCACAGTCGTCATGCGGTTTCCCATTATTCTCCGTCCATAATTAATAAAATGAAGTAAAAATTTACATTACTAATCTTGATACCAACCGCAACTAGATAAAAATAGAAAATATTCTATTGTAAATATAATCGATCTTTATAATAGGTTATGTAAAGATCTTCACAGTGGTGGCCAGCACTGCCAGCAGGTGGTGGGTAGGTATTTTACACGAGGTAGAAAATCCAATTTACGACACGTCGTAAATTAGAAATAAGTTACTGTAAAATGTAAAAAATCTCATAATTTTCTGCAGCCTTCTTCTACTTCTTTCTTATTTTTGGCACCAGATGGAGTCTATACGGCCATCAACAGTACAACAGTCGACAGTAGCCACTATAGTGACGCGAAGTTTGAAATAAGAGTAGCTACCCAACCCTATCTGAAACAGAAAAAAAACAGGGCGCGATCTGCATCTCCCGGACTCCCTGTTGGTCCCCTTGACTCTCTCACGAGTGGGAGGGGAGGGGAGCAAGAGGGAGCGAGAGAGGACCATTGCCCCGCCGGAGCTTCTCCTTCTTTAAAAGGTGTAGGATTGTAGAGATGAGATAACCCGTGGAGATTTGAGATAAGAGGAAATTCTGTACGGAGGGTGGTGAGCCTTCGAAGAGAGGAATTGCAAAAGAGATGAGCCCTGAGAGGCGTATCTGGGACAGTCCCAAAAAATGTGGTCAAGGTGGACAAGGTCAAGGTCCTCGTCTTCCTGATAGGGGCAGATAGGAGAATCTGCCAAATTTTTGCGGTAAAGATTGTAGGCGAGGCTATAATGGTTGCTTCTCATCCTACAAAAGATAGTTATTTCTTTCCGACTGAGGTTTTTAGAATGAAACTAGGGTTTAGGAGAGGGTGAATAAAAGAGATTGAAATATTCCCGACCGGTGGAAGGTCTGTAAGAATTGAGAAAACGCTCGAAAAGAGTAGAAATTAAGTTATTAGAGAATTCATAGAGGTCAGAATGAGGCAGTTGGGGGGGGGGGGGGGGGGTTCGGTGAGCTTTCCAGACTGCGAAGAAGATCCATTCACAGGAGGAGTGAGATCCGAAGAAGGACTAGGCTTCTTTTTTAGATCAGTAGATTAGGAAGAGCGATCAAGTTTTGGTTTTGGTTTGTTGATAGGTGTAGAATTCGTGTGAGTGGCCTTTTTAGCTGGTGTTGTACCATCTAGGACACTGTCGTTGGATCTTTTGTTCCTGTTTACGAGCTGATCAACTTCCATGGGATCCTCATCCACTGAAAAAGAATCAAGAAAGTTAGAAGAGTTCGGTAGGTTTTCCTGATACAAGGAAGCAAGAGCAGTGCTCTTAGGTTGAGAGGATAAGAGTTGTCTTGGGGTGAGTGGTTAGAGGTTAATTCAGTATTGGAAGGTGTCCCGCCCTGGCCCTACCCTACTGGAAAAGCTCGGCTGATTTTCACCTGATTGTCACCCGATTACCAGCCGATAATCATGCTAATCATGCGATCTTATAGAAAATCTTATACAAGATCTTATATAAGATCTTACATTGGTTATTTAAAATTGGTTGATAAATTGATTATATTTTATTAATAGAAGCTATAAATATACGTTTAATAATATATTACAATTTTTTCTCGCTTTGACAGATAAATTTTATTTCCAGCTAAAAAATGTCATGTGACATTTCATGTGACATTTTGAAACCTTTCGTCACATGATTTATC
>JAWWEO010019122.1:0-16987 GCA_035582975.1 Ormyrus labotus | reverse complement strand
ATAAAGTATAGAATCAAAAACTTAAATAAAAAAAAAATTGATTTTTTGAAATTTTTTCGGTATAGAACCCCCTTAAGTGGTTGAGAGGAGCCCAGTTTATTGTTTTATTATTTGTTTATTTAATGAATTGTTTATTAATAATGGTTTCCCAGGGTTGCGTGGTTGAGGTTAATTGTTTAATCATTATTTATTTAATGAATTGTTTATTAATAATGCTTTCCCCGGGTTGCGTGGTTGAGGGGGGCCCAGTTAATTGTTTAATTATTTATTTATAAATAATGCCCTCCCCCGGGTTACGCGGATTACAGGAGCCCAGTTTATTGTTTAATTTTTTGTTTATTAATAATGCTTTCCCCGGGTTGCGTGGTTGAGGTTAAATGTTTAATTATTTGTTTATTAATAATGGCTTCCCTCGGGTTGCGTGGTTGAGGGGGGCCCAGTGAATTGTTTAATTATTTGTTTATTAATAATCTTTCCGCCCAGGTTACGTGGTTCAGAGGAGCCCAGTTTATTGTTTCATTATTTCTTGATTTAATGAATTGTTTATTAATAATGCTTTCCCCGGGTGACGTTGTTGAGGAGGGCCCAGTTTATTGTTCAATTATTTGTTTATTGATGATGCTTTCCCCGGGTTGCGTGGTTGAGGGGGGTCCACTTAATCGTTTAATTATTTGTTTATAAATAATGCTCTCCCCCGGGTTACGCGGTTGAGAGGAGCCCAGTTTATTGTTTTATTATTTGTTTATTTAACGAATTGTTTATTAATAATGCTTTCCCCGGGTTGCATGGTTGAGGTTAATTGTTTAATTATTTGTTTATTAATAATCTTTCCGCCCGGGTTACGTGTTTGAGAGGAGCCCAGTTTATTGTTTAATTTTTTGTTTATTAATAATGGTTTCCCCGGGTTGCGTGGTTGAGGGGGGTCCACTTAATCGTTTAATTATTTGTTTATAAATAATGCTCTCCCCCGGGTTACGCGGTTGAGAGGAGCCCAGTTTATTGTTTTATTATTTGTTTATTTAACGAATTATTTATTAATAATGCTTTCCCCGGGTTGCATGGTTGAGGTTAATTGTTTAATTATTTGTTTATTAATAATACTTTCCCCGAGTTGCGTGGTTGAGGGGGGGGGGCCAGTTAATTGTTTAATTATTTGTTTATTAATAGTCTTTCCGCCCGGGTTACGTGTTTGAGAGGAGCCCAGTTTATTGTTTTATTCTTTGTTTATAAATAATGCTCTCCCCGGGTTACGCGGTTGAGAGAAGGCCTGTTTATTGTTTTATTTTTTGTTTATTAATAATGCTTTCCCCGGGTTGCGTGGTTGAGGGGAGCCCAGTTAATTGTTTCATTATTTGTTTATTAATAATCTTTCCGCCCGGGTTACGTGGTTGAGAGGAGCCCAGTTTATTGTTTTATTATTTGTTTATTTAATGAATTGTTTATTAGTAATGCTTTTCCTCGGGTTACGTGGTTGAGGTTAATTGTTTAATTATTTGTTTATTAACAATGCTTTCCCCGGGTTACGTGGTTGAGGGGGGCCCAGTGAATTGTTTAATTATTTGTTTATTAATAATCCTTTCCCCCGGGTTACATGATTGAGAGGAGCCAAGTTTATTGTTTTATTATTTATTTATTTAATTATTTATTTATTAATAATGCTTTCCCTCGGGTTACGTGGTTGAGAGGAGCCCAGTTTATTGTTTTATTATTTGTTTATTAATAATGCTTTCCCCCGGGTTATGTGATTGTGGAGTGAACAGTTTAATTATTTAATTCCCCGGGTTCTGTGGTTGTTGGTTGTACGGATTAATTACTAATTTATTGTTTATATTAATTCGTGTGTTCTCTTTCGGTTTTGTACTATTCAGTTCTCTTTTTGTTCTCATTTGCACTTGCTTGTTCTTTTTCTTTTCTCAGTCTTACAGAGAACAGAAGGGAACTGCAGAGAACACAAAGAGAACTACGGATAACACGGTGAGAATTGAGAACTTTTTTTGGGATAACTCGGAGTGAGTAGACTCGTATTCCCCCCGCCTATGTAGTTGTCGGGCCTACTTATTTATTGCTTAAATAATCATTTATAAGCTTAATATATTCCCCTGAGATACGTGGTTGTCGGGCGTACTCGTTTATTTTTTAAAGAATTGTTTATAATTAATAAATATTCCCCCGGACTTCGTGGTTGTTGAACCTACTCGTTTATTGCTTAAAGAATTATTTATAATCGTTGGGTGTGCGTATTGATTGTTTTGATATTTATTTATAATAATTAATTGTTCGATTTAGTAATTCGACAGAAAGAGCTATTTGGTTTAATGTAACTCGCGAGGTAGCAATAACCTGGGCGCGGGGCCACAAGAGCCCCGCACGAACAACTACTTCACTACTTCGGCTGTCGGAAGCGTAGGAAGTCGAGCGCGGGACGCCAGCAGTCCCGCGCATGGAGCTATTGCTTAACAGCAACTGTGGAAGTCGCAGCAGGTCGCGCGCGGGGCTATAGCGACCCCGCGAAAAGAGCATATTTCGTTTTCTAAACAGCGGAACGTGAATGGCTCACGCGCAGGATATTAGTAATGCCGAGTGAGGGATTAATGATGCACAGCATTCATGGGCATAAATTTTAACAATAATGGGATACTTTTTACGCCATAATATTGTGGAAATAATTTTCTCCCAAAGTGCGGGGGTATATTGAGTCCGTTTTTTTTTTCCGTGTTGGTGGAAAAGAGTAAAAGATTTTATAATATCTATTTTGAAGCTCGAACATGGTCGGTGGCTGAGATTCTACCTAATTTGTATGTTGTTGGTGTTTTGCATTATAATTTAGAACTTAATGTCTCCTTTTTGATTGATTCGTGCTACTCTCACTAGCGCTATCGAGGTTATCTGGATTGACCCTTGGGAAGAGATCGGGAGAAATAAGATTTTTTAACACTGCGCACTTTAAATTCACGAGAGGCTTTATTATTATCGCCTTTCACATATCACTATAAATAAAGAATAATCGCGTTAGATTTACAAATTACGTGTACAATGCTTGACACGGAGTCCATAGCGAAAGCGCGACTTTTGACTTTCTACATTTTGACATAGTGACTGCGTGTTAATTCTTTTGAGGTGGATTGCGGACTGCTGAGTTAGTCGCCAGTCTCATTGACTGTTTCGTGTCGGATTGCTGTCTTGCAGTTTGTACGGGTGATTGACCGCGATTTTTCGCTGTATAGGCATTATGCATTTTTTTAACTTACCATTGATGAAATCTTTTAAATTTTGTTTATTAAATATTTAAAAAAAAAAAGTTAAAAGATACGTCTTGTGACATGACAATACTTAAACCGCATATCCTACAGCCACATAACCCGGGGGAAAACATTAATAAATAATGAACAAATAATTAAATAATTAAACCGTACATCAACCAACCACATAAACCGGGAAAATAGAACAGGCAAAAGCTTTAATTATTTATAAAAGTTTAATTAATAAATTGAATCATACACCCCAGAACACGGTGGAAATCAATATATAAATATAAACAATTAATTAAACAATAAAGTGTACACCCTTCAACCGTGTAACCCGGGGGAAAGCATTATTAATAAACAAATAATTAAACAATAAACTGTGCACCATTCAACCACGTAAAATAATTATTTAGTTTCATCTAGCTCGTTTAAGTGTTTATTGTATTTATAATAAAATTCATGAATACAGAATTTAATTCGACATTAATGAATGTAAAGTAAGTTCTCAATGCTGAGATGTATAAATCATCTGTCCTTGAATTAGATTAAAAAAGTTTTTGTTCAAATGCGTTTCTGTATGATACTTGTACTGAATAAAATAATGTTGAAGTTGCTGACTGTTTTTCTATCTCTAATCAATAAATCAATTTTTTCAGCTTCTCTCTTGACCTTCACCACTTTACTCAAAAATGCTTTACTCGAAAATGCAATGCGCGAAGCACGTTGGATGTTACTAGTAACTTAAAGATCGAGTAGTAAGCTTAGCTTTAAAGGGTTTTTTCTTTATAAAACTGTTGTTTATATGCAAATTCTGATAAACATTTTTAAAACAAAATAAAAGGTATTGAATTATTGTGTATTCTTGTTTAGAAAACTTCAATAGTTTTATTTTAAAGGCAATATCGTGTTTTAAAAATTAAAATTTCATGTAGATGTTTTTTTATTATTGAAGTGCTGTAGAATAAGCAGATATATTTTATTTTTCTATAGCACCTTTATTAAAAAAGTTAATTTTTTGATTTAAAAGCAAGTATTATTTATTTTTTATATCGAAAATGCAGTTTTGCACATACATTCAGAAATAGTAAATTACAATGAATATGCAAAAAAAGCATTTTATACAGCGACAGTTCATTTAACTTATTAATCTTTGATTATTGGCACTTTTGTATATTGATATTTAATATTTTAAGTGCAAACTGTAAATATAGGAATGATGAATTAATTTGGAGGAAGCTACCCTCAACCATTAAACTCTGAAGCCTTAAACGCTCAACCCTTAAGCCCTTACACCTTCAATCCTTAACCCAATAAACTTTAATCCCTAAAACCTTAAGCTCTTAACCTCTCACTCTTTAAACCCTCAATCCTTAAACTGTCAATCCTTAAGCCCTCAACCCTTAAACTCTGAAGCCTTAAACCCTCAACCTTTAAACCCTTACACCTTCAATCTTTAACCCAATTATGTATTTTCTTGTGGTTGTGGCGTAGCTGTCATAGCCTTAAACCATGAATCCCCAAACTGTCAAACCTTACACTCTCAATCTCTCAATCCTTAAGCCCTCAACCCTTAAACTATGAAGCCTTAAAGCGTCAACCCTTAAGGCCTTACACCTCCAACCCTTAATCCAAACTTTAATCTCTGAAACCTTAAACTTTTAACCTCTTAAATCTTAAGCCCTCAACCCTTAAACCGTGAATCCTCAAACTCTCAACACTTAAATTCTCAACCCTTAAACTCTAAAGCCTTAAACACTCAACCCTTAAGCCCTTACACCTTCAACCCTTAACCCAATAAACTTTAATCCCTAAAACCTTAAACTCTTAACCCCTTAACCCAATAAACTTTAATCCCTAAAACCTTAAACTCTTAACCCCTCAATCCTTAAACTGTCAATCCTTAAGCCCTCAACCCTTAAGCTCTGAAGCCTCAAACCCTCAACACTTACACTCTCAACCTTGAAACTCTGAAGTCTTAAACCCTCAACCCTTGAGTCCTCACACTTTTAACACTTAACATAATAAACTTTAATCCCCGAAACCTTAAATTCTTAACCTCTCACTCCTTAAACCCTCAACCCAATAAACCTTAAATTCTGAAGGGTTCTTGGACGTTTTGTCGAAACCATTTGATCGAAGGAATTTTGGTCGAAAACCTTTTTGTCGAAAGGACGTATGATCGAAAACGTTTTGGTCGAAAACCTTTTTGTCGAATGGATGTTTTGTCGAAAATATATACATGCAAATTTTTCGATCAAATGTCCATTCGACAAAAAAACCATTCGACAAAAAGGTTTTCGACCAAACGTCCGTTCGACAAAAAGGTTTTCGATCAAACGTCGTTTCGACAAAAAGGTTTTCGACCAAACGTCCTTTCGACCAAACGTTCTTTCGACAAAAGTTCTTCGACAAAAAGTCCGTCGATCAAATGGTTTGCGACAAAACGTCCTAGAATCATTCTGAAGCCTTGTATCCTCAACCCTTAAACCCTTACACTTTCAAGCCTTAACCCAATAAACTTTAGTCCCTGAAGCCCTCAACCTTTAAACCCTGAATCCTGAAACTGTCAAACCTTACACTGTCAACCTGTCAATCCTTAAGCTCTCGACCCTTACACTCTTAACCCAATAACCTTTAAACTCTGAAGCCTTAAACCCTCAACCCTTGAGTCCTCACACTTTTAACACTTAACCCAATAAACTTTAATCCCCGAAACCTTAAATTCTTAACCTCTCATTCCTTAAATTCTTAACCTCTCATTCCTTAAATTCTTAACCCTCCATCCTTAAACTCTCAATCCCTAAGCCCCCAACCCAATAAACCTTAAATTCTGAAGTCTTGAATCCTTAACCCTTAAGCCCTTAAATGAGATTTGCTCGGACGATTTTGATTTTAAAGTGTAGAAAAACCAATTTGAAAAAATATAGTGATTTTCTTTTAGGTTTTTTGAAAATACCGCCTCCAATTTTAACGTAACGGAAACGTCTATTCTGAGAACGAATTGCTCATATTTTTGCACGAATTCTAAAAAAAAAACTTTATACTGCGACCTTCTGGAGCCGAGATAATTTTTTTTTTTTTCAAAAAATTCCACAAGGCGTAATTTTTATTCTGTAGCAACGTTTTTTTGCGATTTTAATGTCTTCTAATCTAATTTTGTCGTCTTCTAATACACTTTGATCTTCACACTTTGAATTGTAATTGTATGCATATTATTTACTCTGTACTACACTACCTTTGTCATCAATAATTATTCATTATAAGCGTTTGAATAAGCGTTTTGAATTGTATTCATTTTCACATTCATAATTTTATTCGCAAGAAGCAAAATTGCAACATGCATTTTAATACCAATAATGATTATTTTTAATAATAAATAATGATTAAAAATGTTTAAAAAATTGAAATAAGGAAAAATTAAAAATTTCCGATATTAATTTTGATTTAATGCGAATATAAACATGATATTCGTTTTTCTCTCGTCGAGCTACCCCAGAATAAGTACAAAAGGATTTTTCTTCTGTCATCTGGAAGTGAAGATATTGAAGATTTTTTTAAGCGCGTGCGATTTCTGATGCTCGAAATTAGGCTTCAGAGCGTCCGAGTGCGGCGTCCCTCACTCCGCCGGTCGCTGCGGCCAACACGCGCCGCGTTCGCATGCGTTCCTTACATGAATGATTACTATCATTAAAAGTTGTTGAAATAGTCCGCAGTATTTTTCTGTTGAAAATACAGGTATTGAACTTTAAAATCGCTAAAAAAACGTTGCTACAGAACAAAAATTACGCCTTGTGGAATTTTTTGAAAAAAAAAAAATTATCTCGGCTCCAGAAGGTCGCAGAATAAAGTTTTTTTTTTTAGAATTCGTGCAAAAATATGAGCAATCCGTTCTCAGAATAGACGTTTCCGTTACGTTAAAATAGGGGGCGGTATTTTCAAAAAACCTAAAAGAAAATCACTATATTTTTTCAAATTGGTTTTTCTACACTTTATAATCAAAATCGTCCGAGCAAATCTCATAAAATATGAAAGTACAACTCTTGCAGAAGAAAATGAGCCCGGAATCGTTTATCTAGGATGATTTTTCGAGAGAAGGTAACCAATGTTTGAGAGCGCCTTTTTTGTGAAAAATCAATATATCTCGAAAAATATGTAATATTTTTGAATTTTTCAAAAATATACTTTATGTGCTCGCCTTGGGCTATATTTACAATAAAGTATAAGTATGTACACGTATAAGTGAACTCATACTAGATATGCCGATTTTTAGCGGTTTTTTCGATATATCTCGAAAAGTAATGAACTATTCGAGACTTGGTACATCACAATCGAAAGTTAATTTTAATACCTACAACTCTCTTATTTAACATTGTTCGATCAGAGTTATAGTTTTCTTGTTGTTTGCGAGAAACCTACTTTTCAAACTTTACGAATTTTTTTGCCTAGGTTCATCACTTCAGCTCGAATCCATCGACCCACAAAGGTGTCTTAGAATTTTTTTCTCTATACGACTATATTTTTTGTTTGCTGTTAAGAATTGTGTCACATTTAACATTGGGTTAATGACAGATTGATTGGACTAGAGAGGACGTTGCCGCAGGCCGCAAATGCCGAACGGCAGACAAGTGGCGGAGTGCGAGCCAGCAGCAACCGAAAATGTTTTTTAATAAAATAACATTAATTATTTAACGTAGTTTCCGCCGTGGATGAAGAAAAATAGTATACAATAATCGGCCAGAATGTAGGGTGACCTATCCGGCGTTCATTGACGCCCGAGCATTAAATCCCGCCGGTCCGAAAATCCAACCTTTTGGCCTTGCGTCATAATGTACAGACGCTTCCAAAGAGAATTAAAACATTTTTACCAAAAATTACTATCACAAAGCTTCCTGTACGAAGAAGCAAAAGGCTTCTAGAACTTATATTTTATTTTATATTACATATTTATTTAAAATTTTCAAAACTTAATAATGCTCATATTTGGTTTACCCACATTGTTTAATAATAATCCATTGCAATTTTAAAGGGGGATAGTACACCTGGACACGTGGGCCCGCCTGTTGCCTGCTGTTGCATTAAATTAATTGATGTGCCTGAAATGGAGTACTACGCTATTAATTCTCAAGGTGAAGTTTGCGTAAAAGGAACAAACGTATTTTCAGGTTACTTTAAAAATCCTGAAAAGACAATGCAAGTAATTGATGAACAAGGATGGCACCACACTGGAGATATTGGAATGTGGCTACCCGTAAGAAATTGCACTTATCTTAATAACATAAAAATATTATAAAATATGTAAATAATAAAAGTTGAATGTGTTTCGTATTGACAAGAAATAAGGCAATACTTTGACCAGTAAAATATTTAAATTTTTTAAGTTATCACTTGCCTAAGCTTTACTTAAGGACTTTACAGTACTGCTTGTCTAGATCGTTATGAAATGTATTTGTTCTCTATACACAATATAGCTATAAAGTGCGTAGGAGAGTTGATATTTATATTTAGTGTAAACTTTTACTTAAATTTTTATAATATTTTTCTCTAGAAAGAATAAAGTTTTATAATGCTGAAAATATTCTGAAATAAGATTTTGATGAATTTCCACGTTATCAAGATTACTGAAAATTAGAGTGGACAGAATTCAGATCACAGATTTTTTTCAAGCTCAAGTTTACATTTCATTTTATTTTATCTATGACTTTTATGGAGAGTTTTAAAGCCTCACGTCGCCTCAGACCCCAAATATTGAAATTAATGTTTTACTATGCCTCACTGTCTTCTGGACAATGACATTATAAACTAACAAGTAAATTTACCTAAGTGTAACTCACCGAATTGAATGAAACTTTTAATTTGATTCAATATACAGATCTTCGGAAAAAGTATGTAGAAAAGTATACTATCGGATAGAGGAGGCAATTCTGAACCACAAAGCTCTTAGCCATTTTTGTCTCCGATGCATAAAATTTGAGCTATGATCCATTAAAAATTAAAGGCATAAGGCCAATCAAGGCGCGTCAAGCGCGAGTAGGCGTGGCCTAATAATGCGTGGGCTAGAGTTTGGGAAGGAGAGCGGACTGACACCGGCGAGAGAGAGAGATAAAATCATTGTAAACAATCACGCCTCTAAGCTAGACAGCGAGCTAGCTAAAAAAACCATCATAAAAACTCCGTTGATCGGATATTCGAAAGAAAACTTTTCGTGGATAAATTTAAAAGGTCACTTAGGCAAATAGGTCTTTTGCTATGTAATACATCGAAAAAAACGTTATTTTAATAATAAATAGGCAATAAAAAATGCTACTTAAAAAGTATTACGTTCCACAGAAGGTGGAACGAACAATTTACTTTTATTGCTAATAGTCCTAAAACTGTTAGTTAAAATCGGGCAGGGCCGATTTCGCCGCCGTACGACCTGCGTCGCGAGGATCGCGAAATTATTAATTAGGAAACAGGAAGATTAAGATTTTGATTTTTTTTAGAACACACTAATTTCCTCGTTTTATAACTTTTATTTTATTTATTTCACCCGTCTTTCTCTCTCTTTATCTATTTTTCGATCTTATTAATTCTAAGCTTATTACAATTTTTCTAAAGTACTCGTTTATTTTCTTTATCTTACTTTCTTTCTATATTCCGTGTTTTGATGTGACGGTGTAGACGACTGGGCCCGGATGACCCTCGGGGTGAGTCCGGAGGGAACTGCAAAGGTGTGCGTCGGGGGCGACGGTAACTCCTTTCACCGTCACCTCGAGATTTCCCTGATGTTCTCACTATTCACACCACAGGTGAACGCACGGGCACTCACACGGGCGTGCAATGATCTATTTTGTTAACGAGTTTTTTCCTTCCAATCACGGTATTAAACGGCGAGATGTCGGTAGTTTAAGCACAAAAGCACGGTATTTAACGATAGGATTTCAAAGGCACAAATGCGCGATATTACTGAATATTCTATTCTCTAAATCCACTTAGGGATTGCAACAGCGATTTTGTTCCGACGTTTAGGGGCCGGGCCGGAGGCTTCAACTGAAGACGGGCGCAGGAGAGGTCAGTTTTGTTTCAGCCATACTTCCCCTGCTTAGGCAGGAGAGAGGGCAATCTTCTGCCTAATCGACAGAAGTTTGTCAACTCAGCTCTCCTGCGTCCGTCAAGGCGGCCGTTGACCGCCCAGAAGTGCGACTCTGAAGAAGTTCCTGCATATCAGTCGTAGACTTTTTTCCGTTGAACTCCGGACTGCAATCGCACTCTGTGCGCTTTTTGTCACGTAGTCCGGGCTTTAGCAGAAAAAGCTACTCGAATTTCGGCAGTGAAAAACTCGCGAGGCGCATTCCTACACGTGCGCCTTGAAACTTCGTTTCAAAAACTCTTTTTATTATTTCTACATTTCTATTTCTAAACTTAAATTAATTTCTTTTGACAAAAATTAATAGAAGAAAAAAAGTGTAACGTAACAAAAAGTAAAAAATTAAGTCAAAAAACGTACATTTTAAATTTAAGAAAGAAAATAAAGAAAATGGTTTATAAAGAACCGTAGTTAAGTAATTCTCAATAATTATAATAATATTCATATAGAATTATAATAATAATATTTTATTAGTTACTTTTAACTTTTATGATTAACACTTGTCTGTTGCTTTATAAGTTTAAATTTTAATTGAATTTCTTAAACAAGAACATGAAAATTCTTCCGTAAGTTCTCGAATGTTGGTTATAAACAGTAAGTTTCGAGACCAATAATGACAAGCAGGGCTTTGCAGTCAGTGTTTATTTTATCATATCAATTTTATTCACATACTCTACGTAGCTATAGCTTACGAGGTCTGCTTTCAACCAACCTTAGATAACAAAGTAATCTACTATTTAAGATTGATACATGGCCCCTGGATTTGAGACTTCCAATCAATGTAATGAACGTTCTCTAAACCTTATTTTATAATTTACTTTTAACTTTTACCCTTAAAAGTTGTCTGTTGCTTTTTAGGGCTTTGGTATCAGAGTTTATTTTTATCTTAAGAATTTTATAAATATAATCAGCTGAGTTATAGCTTAAGAGGTCTGCTTTCAACCAATCTTAAGATAACAAAAAAGTGATGAACATAAAAGCTGCAAATGACTTTATTTCTCAAGCGTATTCTATGTAGTTAACAACCAAGATAATATGCATATTCTATTTTTTACGATTGATATCTGGTATCTTTATGTTAATGTTTACACTAAAAATAAGATGCGCATGGCAGCGTGTGTGCAGAAAGATTAGTTTTATGCACGGTCGCAGGTGTCTTCCCACCGATTGGAAATTCAATCATTAAATGCGTAACCACGGCGCGGCCGAT
Organism: Ormyrus labotus; assembly: GCA_035582975.1. Taxonomy (NCBI): domain Eukaryota; kingdom Metazoa; phylum Arthropoda; class Insecta; order Hymenoptera; family Ormyridae; genus Ormyrus; species Ormyrus labotus. Next base: position 5,406 of record JAWWEO010019122.1, on the reverse strand, counting down.
GCGAAAAAGCTGAGGTGGGAGTCACTTCTCGCACGAGTTGCGTATACTGTTTACTTAAGAAGCGCGCGAAAAAATTTTGCCGAAGTGAAACCTATTTTGGGCACGCGTAATCTATTTTGCGCACGCGATATAAGCACGCAAATTCTATTTTTGCGTCCTAGGTTAGGATGTAAAAGTTTTCAATACACCTGTGAGATAGAGTTAAACCTCGTTAGGCCGTTTTTACCCGAGCGAAGCGAGGATGAAAAAGTAACACGAGTTTAGAAACATTTTCTCGCTTGTTTATCGAAGAATATTTTTTATACGACTTGACAAAGCTTGATTCAGCGCATGCATTTTTATTCAAGCTTGCATTTAAAATACTATTTTGTACATTACTAGCGAAGGGCGGTTTGTTTTGATTTTTTGTGTACATCGATGCCACGATGGAGTCGCTTCCGCGACTCGAGGTCGCTGCGGCGCTCGGGAATTTTTCTCCGAAATCCGAGTTTAAGCTTGCTTGCCGATGTAAACAAACGGAGGCTTTGTTTACAATGTTTCTGTCGGGGCTCTGCCGCCACCATGGAGGAACATGCGAGAGTTCCTTTCTCTATGGAAAAGTATCTGCAAATGATAACTTTTTTTATCAGATGCAATGGTAATCTTGCGCGTGCTGATCGAGAATACCAGGAATGGTGGCCCGATTGACGGCGGACTGATCCACAAACCATTGGCGCGGCACATCGTAGCTTCGTGGAAAACGGTAATTTATTACCAAGGCTCGCCGACGTCGGTCGTCCGCGTGACGTTTTGGTGGCCTGACTCAAGGAGAGGATCGAAGAGCTCGGCGATCTCGATCCAACCACCAACGTTCGCGTAGTTGCGCGAGAAGTCGGCGTATTAATAAGCAGTGTACAAGCTATTGTAAGAGATACTGGTAAACACCCGTATCATTACGCGCGTATACAAAGCTTTTTGCAGGCGACTTCCAGCGCCGCATGAACTTTTTTGGCGGTTTTCTAGCTGTAACGCGCGCCAATCCTCAGTTCCTTTGTCAAATACTCTGGACAGATGAGAGCACGTTTACGAGGAATGGTATGCTAAATCAGCATAATTACCATCAATGGTCGGGTGAAAATCCGCACCTAACTCGTGAAACTGCCTTTCAGTACAGATGGTCCATCAACGTGTGGGCAGGAATCATCGGCGGTGTAATTGTAAGTAAAAAAATGTAATATTTTCTTTACATTAAAAAATAAATTTTTCTTTAAAAGAATTGCTTTATTATTTCAGATAGGACCCGTTTATTTGTCAGTTCGATTGAATGGTGAATTATATTTAGACTTTTTAACTGAAAATCTTCCAATTCTTGCAAGATATTCCGTTAAATGTACGTCTGAATTTAGTGTACCAACATGACTATGCACCACCTTATTGTACAAGGACCGTTACACAACATCTTAACGCCCAGTACCCTGCAGGGTCTATGATTTAAAAAAATCACAAGTCCGTAAGTCCGGCACGACTTATTATTTAAATTTCGGCTAAATCATAAGTACGGCCGGACTGTGATTTAAATGTAGACTAAAACATAAGTAAGGCCGGGCTTATCTTACTAAAACTCGATAAATATAAATTCAAATATACTTTTACTTAAGATTTAGTCAAAATTTAAATCAAAAAAATAAAATTTAAGATTTAAATTTTGACTAAATCTTAAGTAAAAGTATATTTGAATTTATATTTATCGTTTTATTAATTAATAAAAGCAACTTTTGAAAGACAAAAGAGTCATTAAAAATAAGAATGTTAATTTGAAAATTGTTTGTAACCTAATGAATTTATTTTTGTACGTCTTGCCGTCGTGTATCTCAATGAATGTAAAACAAATTAGATTGAAAACTATTAAATTTGTAACGAATGAAAACCCTGTGCCACGTGGCAAGGCCGATCATTTGGTTTTCTTGGGCTCTCTCTTCGACAGAGAGAGAATTAGTTTTATTGTAAGTGGTGCTGCGAGATAAGTAGCTCGAGTTTTAGTATTTCGTATAATTTTGGGGCGTGATTCTAATTAAGAATCACGATCTCGCTCGCGCTCGCGAATCTACGTGTGTGCACGCGGTGTGTGCGACTTAGGCTTTAGTGCCGCGTTTTCGTCGTGGCTGGCGCCCGCAAAAAAAATTTACAGTGTAAATTTTACAGTGTCGTTGGGGTTTCTTATTTTAATAAAGGACCTATTGTTAAAAGATTATTCAGTGATTTAGGTGTGTTTTCTATTGCCTTCCTGAGCGGCTGCGACTCGCTCCACCCACACGCTCTCCACTGAGCTACCCCTTTCCCTTTGTCCTTTATTCCCTTTTCCTCTACAGTTTCCCTACAGCTATCCAAAAATCCCTGTCCAGTTTTACAATCCCGGTAAAACTGTGACATATTATATATTTTAATCTTTCTGAGATTGTTTACAGGCCAGCGACGTCGCAGCAGAAGCCAGCGGCACGCGAAGTTTGACTAGGAGAGTGGGGAGAGAGAGCGAGAGGCTTGCGCTAGGACAAGGCCGCGACACTAATTAGAGATTTTCGGGACTTCGACCAGAACGCATCGAACAATTGACGAGCTTGATTACACGTAACTTTTGTTCGCATTTCGCGACCGATAGCAATTCAGTGTACTTGCCAATTGCGTGGCACCTTCGTTGCGTTGCGTTCGCCCTGCGATTCCGCACTTTCAACTTCGACAGCCTTGTCCTGGGCAGCAAGCGAGCGAGAGCGCATCCGAGGAGCCGACTCCAGCAGGAACTGTAAGTGCTAGTTCTCGTAAGCATCTCTCTCTCTCCCTAGCTTAGCGGACCCTTTTTTCTGTCCGTATCTTTCCCGCGAAAAGTCCTGCGCGTGAACGCCTAGCGAGCTTTCAGTGTAAATTCAAGTAGCTAAATAAATTCTATACTTATTTTATTTTAATTTGCGTATTGTTGTTTTTGCGCGACGATCGCGCGAACTGCCCTCTCTCCTATCCGCCTACTTCCTTGTGGAGGAATCGGGGCTAAGTTAGCCGGAGACGTGTTCCAGCACGTTACAATAAACTCGGTTGCTTCAACCGGGGTTATAACGGCCTTGCACCGGGCAACATTAAACGCTGCGTCGTCGCAGAGTTGTCCGAGCCATTCCGTGTGGTTTTCGAGTCTAATTGAGCAACTATTATATTACCCGAGCAAGAATCCCGTTATAAATTATATAAAAATAAATGATTTACCGTAAAACATTTTTCGGAAAGTTGGACTTTCAACAATTTGAAGTGAAACCTGGTTTCCCAGCACGCATGCTCTCGCATGCGTGAATTTTGCGTATCAAAAAATAGTATGTGCACCACGGGGAGGAATGTGCTGTTTTACGCCTTTGGTACACAATGTACTATTTCCTATCGATTAATACAAAGTTTGAGTTTATTGTACTGTACTTGTAGCACCCGCATCAGCTTCCTCAAGCCAACAAGCTCAAGTGCGTACTACACCAATGGTGCCGAATTAAAAATTAACTGAATAAAAATTAAGAAAAATTACGTTCTGTTTCGAAACCAACTGCAGATTTGTAAAATAAGGTTTTTTGTCCCTGACGGTTGCACTTATGATTTAGTCGAAATTTAAATCGTAAGTCAGCCCGGATTTAGGATTTAGTCAATATTTAAATCACAAGCTCGGCCGGACTTGTGATTTAGTCGAAATTTAAATCATAAGTCTGGCCGGACTTGTGATTTAGTAAAAATTTAAATTATAAATTAATTTGATTTATGGACTTAGTAAGTACTTTAAGTCTAACAATGACTTAAATATTTGCAACCCTGGTACCCTGACAAGTGGATAGGCAAGAAAGGTCCAATACTTTAGCCGACCCGATTACCAGACTTAACACCGATGGACTACTTCTTACGGCGGTATGTCAAGAAGAAAGTTTACCATTTTCCGGTTCGGGACGCTGAAAATTGCCGAGAGCGAATTGAGGCGGTTTTCCAACAGCTGCGTTAAAATCAGCCGATGGTTCTCCGTGCTGTTGAGAATCTGCGTCGACGAATAGATCTCGTGCTTCAGCGAGGAGGACGCCACATCGACCAGTTCACTTAACATCTGTGACAGAGCAGCAAGTAGCTCTGCACAAGGAGTAGAAAATTTAAAAGATTTAATTGTATTAGTTTTAAACCGTTAAACGAGAGGTGAGCGAACTCGGAGAATCCCTTCTCCGCGCTCGCTTCCTTCTTTTGATACAGTAATAATTTCGGGAAGAAGGGATTGATAGCGCGAAAATCCCCTCTCCCCGAAACAGTATAAATTTGCGAGTTTTCGCGAGTCGAGCAGGGTCGTCGGTGAACTATTGCCGACCTAGCCCTAGTGGGAAATCACCCAGGTGTATTTGCGCCCGGGTTATTTCCTAGACTCCCTCGATCTCGCGAAGTTCTAGCCAGCGTTAAACTAGTACTAAAATTGCCGTATTCGTTATTTTTGTTACAGATCGAGAAGCGAACGGGTTAATAAATTATGTAAATATAGTTTAGTTAGAATAAATAAAGTAGAGTTCATTTTTGTTATTATAAATTTTGAAATATTTTTATTTGTCCAAAACCCGAGCACACTCCCGTTTTCCTGAAACAGCTGAGTGTGATTACGCTCAGCTGGAACTTCTATTCTATTGAAGGACGGTGTTGTATTGCCGTCTTTCCGCGAGGCAAAACTCGGTGTAGGCTGCGCCGAGTTTTTGCAGCCAATAAGGCAGCTTCGTTACACATCAGCTCTTTTCAGAAAAAAAAGCGCTACGATATTTACCGCAAGATGGTGTGGAAACAATATCCAATTATAATTTTTCAGATATAAGATACTGCTTACAGAGCTTTAAATATTTATGCTTTTTAGCTCTGACAAGAAAAGAATACTGAGAAGTAATATTTTCATAAATTAAACTAATTTTTAATAATAAGTAAACTTTTAAGCCTACAAGATAAGCTTAACAAGTAAAATATCTGCAATAAATACAAAATTTAGATTGATAATGTAAAGTAATCAATTCGGAAGCCAATTATCAATCGTACAAAACAGAAAATTGATACTATTCTTTCTTGATATCAGAATAGCATAAGCTCAAAAAACAAAATCTGTTGCAGCCTCTTACATTACGACCCTGCTTGTCATCATCGGCCACGGCAATTTTTTTTTTTTTTAAAATAACAGAGAATTTAAGTGAGAGCTTAACAATTATTGTTCAATAAATTGAATAAGTTTTTGAAATTAAAAAGTCCTTAATATGAACTATGTGACAGTACAGTTGGCCCGGGCCACACTGCCTGTCACTGAGGCTCGTTAGTTTAGTTACTGGATCCTGGAGAGTCCCATCCAGGACCCAGACCTTGCCCACCCTGAGCACACACCAACCCGGGTCGAACAGA
>JAWWEO010019121.1:0-17000 GCA_035582975.1 Ormyrus labotus | reverse complement strand
TATATATATATGCTTATTTTCAAGGTTAAAAAACATTTTTTAAATACTTGGCGCATGAAATTGTATAGTACCTATCGAGATTTTTAAATTATATTTTGAATTTTATAAAATTCGATTACTTCCTTTCACGATAATTCAATATTAAGTTAAAAATAATAGTTTAAGCCACTGCGTCTGGCTCTTTTATGCAAGAGCAGCGATCGGGCGAATTCATAAGGTCTACACAGAAGTAGTTTACATTATTTTTTAACACTCCGTGCACGCAAAATTACCCTTTTCTCTCGTATTAGAAAATATGGTTTGATACACGTGCGAGAATGTAACCTTAGCCTTATGTGACCTTTCCATACTTGCTTGCTCATGCTCAAACGTTTTGACACGCCGCGCGCAAAAAGTACTATTTTGATACGAGTGCAAAAAATTTGATTCTCGGAGGAGGGTGAGTTTAGCGCCCGAACGAAACTATAGTTACAATCACCCTCTTCCGAAAATCATATTTCTCACGTATATCGAACAATATTTTTCGATATAGGGGGCGTAAAGACGATCTTAAGAACTTCCAAAATGGGCGAAAGCGCACTGTACGTATGAGGTATCGAAAAAAATTTTAACCCACTTCCTGCAGGTATTGGCATGCTCTTTAAGCTCATACTTTAAATTTTAAAAATAAACATATCATAAAATTCTTGTAGATTAAAATAACGCACAATTACTTATGTGTTTAACAAAACGTCAAATTGGTTTATTTTTCTGAAATGAAATATTAATTAGTCATATTGTTTCCTTACAGAATGCAGGACAAAGAAGAGAAAGTAAAAATTTGGATGTTTTGGAAACAAAGAAGATATTTTATAGGAATCCTTATATTTTTCGGATCATTTTTATCTTATAATTTTAGAATTAACTTAAATGTTGCTATTGTCAAAATGACAGAAAACCGGACGATTATCGACGCAAATGGAACTGTTTATTATGTAAGTATTTCTATACAATAGCACGTATGATTTTCATATATAATAATGATATTTACTAACACTTCACAAAGGAAAGCATAAAAATTCATAAAAAGTATTATTAAATTTAAATTATCATAATTTTCTGCTATCGTTTTGAACAGGAATACGTCTTCTAGCTCAACTGATATGAAAAATAAATTTTACCATTTTTTGAGATCTTCAAATAATTTATAATATTCATTCCAAATACAGTCATTGGATATTCAGTTAGTACACCCTTTAAAATTAGTAATTGGATAGCCACGTAAAGATTATTCCTTATTAATTAAAAACATTAATACATAAAATACAACTCTCAACTACAAATATTTCAATTAATTACTGCGCCAAAAGAAACTTTTATATGAAGGATTTTCGTAAAAATAAAATTTTTTCAATGGAGTGTGCGAAACTCACTTTTTCTTGCTTGTTTTGCGTGCGCAAAGTAGCTGATTTACACACAGCGTGCGTGAAGTACGCGCATACGCTAATCAATTTACTTGCGCACGCACAAGATAACAATAGCTTCACACTCTCCATCTCGTCGAGAACGTAGTCAATGATCTTACAAGGAGAGTGCACGACATTTGGGTGATAGGTTTTCCTGTAACTTTGGGTTATGTTTTCTAATGTTAAAATGTGAAGGAAGCCACAGCCGTTCGACCTAACGCTCGATATTTCAAAACTTATGTGCTCTTTTAGCAAAAATCGATGAAAAATCGATGAAAAACATTTTTTAATTTCATCGAATTTTTCCTTTTAGACTTCAGTAAAAATTCTAGAATGTTGTTTTCGAGCAGATGGTTTAGGTTTGTGCAATCTTGGTGTGGGCCTTATTGCTTCAAAGCTAGTACTCGGTTGATTAACAAAAAAAACTGAATCTCCTTCAACATCCATTGTTTCGACTGAGTTTGTAATCAGTGCCTCAGCTCTATCAGATGCAGGAGAAAGTAATCTGGAATAATTTTCGGTTTGTAATACCACAAGCTCTAAATCCATTGATACTATTTCTAGGTATTGTAGCCGATGACTACGCGCTATGCAGAAGTTTTCCAAAACAAAATCTAGTCACACGTCTACCAGGATTATTAAAAATCCAATTAGTCACAGTTGTTTTCCAATGAGCTTTAAGTGACTTAAAAAAAGTTCTGTTAATGGCTGTAGATAATGCGTCATATGACTAGGTAAACACAAAAGTATTATATCATTTTCTGATGCGAAATCTAAAATTCTCACATCTGAACAATGTGAACTATGGCCATCCAAAATTAGTATAATACTTTACCAGGATTTTTACGAGGTAAAAAATAATCTCTAAGCCACTCTAAAAATATTTCCGAAGTAACGTAAGCAGATTTCTCGTTCATTTTTATTTTCGAGCCTGGAGGCATTTTATCTCCGAACTCAGGCCTAAAACGTTTTCCTTTCATTATATAATAAGGTGGAAGAAATTGACCTTCTGCATTACAACACGTTACAACAGTAATAGTTTCACCTCTTTCTGTTGATGTTAATGAGTGAAACTCTTTAACACCTTTAGTAGCTATAACTTTATTAGGCTCATTGTTTAGCTGAAGACCAGTTTCGTCCATATTATATACTCTTTCAGGTGTTAGATGCAGATCATATTCTTCAAACATTTTTTTAAGTAAATCAAAATATTTATTAACTTCTGTTCGATTCATCCCAAGGCTTCGAGCTATCGAAACTCCTTGCGCTTTCCTGACAGATAACTCTTCATATCGTTTCATAAAAGCATGAAACCAATCGTAACCAGCCATTTTATTAATTGAATTGAAACGATGTTTAAGATTGTTTTTTTTCAGCAAAACATCCTGCTTTTTCAAGCTGCTTAATGTAACGAACTAGATCATCTTCATACTTCTCTAAAACACTAGAAGGCCCAAGTTTACAATCTGAAGAATTTTTTTTATATGGCGTTGCAGTGTACGATAAGGAATACCATACGTTCCAGCAGCTTCCCATGTAGTTATTTTATTTTCGCGAACCAGCGACATGGTTTTCATTAAATTTTCTTTACTCCAAGACCCTCTGTTGCTTTTTTTTGTAATATCTTGTCATAATAACTTTTAAAATAATATATTTTTTAGATGCTTGTATTACGAAGTTGAATATTATTTTTGGGGTAAGCTGCCATCAGCATGTGTCAGTGGCATCTTACCCCGCCATTTTTTGTGGCATCTTCCCCCAATTGACAGTAAAATAAAAAAATGAATTTAATCTAAAAAAGATTATTTTCTTACCTTTTAATGGTGGTCTTTATTAAAGTTTATTCAATTGTCTAATTTACGTGTTTTTTTTAACGATATGACAAACCAAAACTTGAAAAATGATGTTTAAATTTGTTGAAAATTTCAGATCGAGAGCTACTAGTTTTGACGCTGCTCGAAAGGAAACTGATAATGATGATCAAATCCTGAAATATTTAGGTGATTGAATAAGAAAATCATAATAAACAAATCTACCAAGCACTTCTTGCGATTTGTTTATAAACAAAGAAAATCTTGCGTTGTGGTGTCTTCCCCGAGCTGGCATCTTCTCGCGCTTTACCTTTTACAACTCCCTTAAAAAAAATTGTCTAAAAATTGTCTAAAAAAACAAAGAATGACTATTAAAATAACATAAAAAAATCTACTTATGTAATTTTTACTTAATTTAATTGTAAATTTTCATATAGCTATAACTTTTGAACAATTAAAGATTTTTGGATGTCTTTTTTTTTTAATCGATAGGATTTGATCTCACTTATCAAATTCCGGGAGTTAAAATACTGTACCGTTAATAGTTATAAGTGAAGTTATAACTGATTTAAAAAATGCATTTTTCTTAGATTTTCGCTAAAAGAGCACATAACTTTTAAAAAATCAAGCGTTAGGCCGAACGGACGCGACTTTTTTCACATTTTAATATTAGAAAACGTATCCCAAAGTTACAGGAAAATCCATTACCCAAATGTCGCGGCGTACACTCTCCTTGTATTGAACCCTCCTTGAACTATACTATTTTTAAATTGAAAGTTATTGTAAACTGTAAATTTTTTACTAAATATTTTTCTTTATACTTAATATGTTCTTTTTCCTTTATATTTTACTACATAAGAAGTAATCCAAGAAATAGAACAGCGGTGTTTGGCTCAGGCGGTAATTAAGGTTCTTGCCTTCCAAGACAAGCATCACGCATGTCGTGAGTTCGAATCCCCGCCAGGTCGAAAGTTTCGAAGTCATTTTTAAAGAAATGTCTGCCGGATTTTTCGGTGGTAGGGGTGGAGCTCATACCTGCCGATCGTGCTGGAGAATCGCGATGCACCTGATCTGCAGCCAACCATAAGTAAGTACAATGATTGCGTTGAGTGCATGAGTACTGAAAAGGCTGGCTGTTGCGGGTCTTGCTTGCGAGCCTCGCTCGGTGGGGTCTTCTGTGTCTCGCTCGGTAAGAGCGAAGGGAATTGATTCGCACTACGAACTCAAAGGCCCTAGTCTCTACCGATCGAAAGAAGCACTGTGGTAAAATACACCGATGACCGCCGTCGCTTGTTAAGTCCTAGCAGCGTAAATAGAGCGATGTTAAATAAGATTAAAAAAAAAATTGTACATGCAAAGTACAATATAATTGACACATTTAATGTGCGGCGCTATTAAAGGAGGCAACCGAGCAAAAAAAATGGGAAAGTGGCTTTATTGAGAGAGGCGTTAAAGGAGAGTTCACTGAAAATACAAAATTTTTAAAGCTTGTAGTTTTACTATTATTTTGATATTTAAATTAGACGATGCTTCTAACGACAGTTGGAATATAAATATACAATGAATGTAGCTACTAATTACTTTTTTTTGTCATTTATCAGTTTTTTTTATTGCTGAAATTTCGACACTAATTGTAAGTAGGATCCTTTATCAAAGCTTCTACAATAAAAACGAAGTACAACAATATTTAATAAGTTAAAACTAGTAACCTAAACGCTCAATAAATTAACAATCTCAAAAGTATAGGCTAAATCTTTACAAAGCCAGTCAAATTAATAAAAAAAATTCACTATTTACATTGTACGGAAGCACATAAATAAATAAGGAAGCTTTTTTTGAACTTTAGTCATTGTAGAACGTGTGACAAAACTTTGAGTCAAAAGTAGAAAAATGCAATGTACAAAATACGGATCATGCTTTAATGTTACACATATCATAACTAATATCTCTAACATCTTCAAGGATTGCAAATTCACTGAATTTTCATGTTTTTTCACAATTGAATATTTAATAAGATGAATAGGAAGACATGTAAGACTTTTTAAATGTGAATAAAAACATTTTTCTATAAATTAGAAAAGCGAATTCGACTGGGATTCCAAGCAGAAAGGTTTCATCCTGAGCGCATTCTTTTACGGATACATGAGTACGCAGTTGTTGGCAGGTTGGCTGGCAGCACGTTTCGGTGGCAAGTGGGTTCTTGGCTCTGGGATGGCTGTTGCTACTTGCCTGGCACTTTTGTCTCCGTTGGTTGTTAGATTCAACCCTTATCTATTCATTGTTCTTCGGGTAGTCCAAGGTGCCTTCGAAGTAAGTTGTTCACAAATTTTTAGTGATAAATGTCTACGTTATATCTTTAATTCTCAATTATTTGGAAGAAAATCGCGATTCGCTTAAGTTAACTTAAAGAAACGATCACTTAAGGAGTCTCATAAGTTACATGAAATCATATAGAATGACTTGAAATTTTTGTATGTTATTCCTTAGCTAAAAATAAGATTACATGATTTTTTTCAGAATTTTTTATCGCCTCGGTTTTCGAGAAAAAAAATTGTTGAATATTGAACTTTTAACATGGGCTCTTATGGAAGAGAGAAGTTATGAAGGGCTTACGCGTAAGAATTCGCGATAAAAAGCATAGAGATTAAGTTAAAACAGTGATAGTTTTAGAGAAAAACAATCAAGGAATCAAAATGCGCCTGATGGCTGTCAATCGATTACCAGGAATTTGACAAAGAACTGAGGCAAAACGTAAACAAAATATTGAGTTCGTCGGCTGTGGAGGGGGCACGCGGTGAACGGGGAGCCACTCGCGGGGAGAGAGGGGACTCCCCTTTCCTCCCTCCGGCCGCAAAAGCTATGAAACCCCTTAAGAGTGCCCCTCACAGCGACTGGAATGCCACCAAACGTTAAAAGTTTATTTTTACAATTTTTAAATATTCGAAACAATAAAAGCTGCAAACTTAGTTTCCCCACGTGTAGAAAGTATTCAAGAATATCCTAAAAAAAGTTTCATGAAAAAACAAAAAGAAATGAAAATGTAATTTGTAGGACAAAATTAAGAGGTGCAAAGCCATAGAGGTTATAATGTGTTCTACAAAATATACTCTCATTTTTTTTTGTTTTCTTTACAAAACCTTTTTCATAATATTCTTGAACTTTTTGGGCACACAAATAAATAAAGAAGTTTTACAATGTTATAGGAGGAGCCACTATCAATTCTGGGTTGGGCTTTTTCTGTGGAGCACTCTTAAGTGATGGTCCTCGTGATTGATTCTTTGTATAAGATCAATGATATGCGATACATGGCTCAAAAAATATTTTTTATCAATTTTCTTACAAAATCAAAGGTAAAAATTTAATTTGAATTACAACTTTCTAACGATTAAAGCAATCTTAAATCTCTTTAATTATCAGTTTTTCCTGCGCTTTTTTTAATTAAAAAACACTCATTTTGCTTTCCGATAGAGAAAGATTTGGATCAGCAACATTTTTCGTTTTTCACATTTTGACCTAGAAGTACATATTGAGGTTCAAAGAGTCTAAAAAAGTAGTTATTAAAAAATATTCGGATGTATTTATGTATGTATGTACGTATGTATATACTTCCCCCATAACTACTTTTAATCGATGCGGTGGATTCACTTCAAATTTTGCACACAAGTTTCATTTAACTTTTATGAGCCCGCTTGAAAATTTTAAGTATTTCTATTGATTAGTTTTGATTTTATGGCTACTTAAGTCATTGTTGAAAATTTTGAAGTGTTTAATTTTCTACTTTTGCTACAAAATATTAATATTTTTTGTTGTATTTTTTTTCTTTTTAATTGTACTTCATGTTAACGTTAATAAAAAATGTTATGTTAAATTGATGTAAATACTTAACTTAAAACTTTATTTTTTGATAAAATTTTTGTCATAAACATGTATTAAGAACCTGTTTGAAAATTTAAAGAAATTCAATCGATTTTCATTCCGTAAATTTACCACATTAACTGATTCCAAATAGAAAATAATTCAGGACATCCGATGGACTAATGCATCCCCTTTGAGGAACCTATCATTGTTACGCTGTGTAATGTTGTGAGAAATTCATTGTTTTGTACGAACTATAAAATTTTATTAACTTGAAAATCAACTGATAACTCATATAATGCCGCCTAATTTAACAAGATACGTAAAACATAATCTTAATTACGTTGGTAAATTTTAACTTAAATTTAAAATAGATTATATTAATTTACTATATGTACAAAATTTTTGTAGTTAGGTATAATTATACTAAACAATAAATACTATAATAATTATAATAATTTTTTCGTAAAGGAAATAGGTCTAATGGAACTACTTAAATCTCATGAACAATATTAATTAAGACAAAATCATAAAATTATTCATTCAAATTGGATAAGAAAGTACAACATATGATTTTAGATCTTCTTAGGTACAGAGAAAATCACATCTTTATATACATTTGCATGTTTTCAGACTTCAAAGATATTTAGTATAAAAAGAATATTTTAGCTCACCAAGTCTCGTAAGACCCAGTCAAAGGTTGGATTCGTAATACTCTTACGAATCCTTCCAGATCACCTAATAGTATAAGCTTCTCAAATCTAATCACATTGAATATCCAACCAATCAAATTTTTGCGAAAAATAAGAATTCATTTAAAAATTCAATAAATGTTTTACTTAAATTTGTTAATATTTAAACGAAATTTACGCTATAAAAATCGAAAATAAATATTAAAATGCTAATCTAACAACTTTTATTAAAAAAGTATTTTATCACTTGTGACATTAAGGTTATCATTATCGTAAGCTTCAATCAACTTATTAATTATTTATTTATATTTTGGAAAAAGAAAATGCTTTATACGTGTACTTTTTGTTTTATCATTTATATGGCTCCTCCTACAATATTGTAAAACTTCTTTATTTATTTAAAATTATTTCCTGACTCCAAAATTCAAAAAACGAAGTTTTCCCATGTGCCCAAAAAGTTCAAGAATATTATGAAAAAGGTTTTGTAAAGAAAACAAAAAAAATGAGAATATAGTTAGCAGGACAAATTTAGACATTATAACCTCTATGGTTTTGCACCTTTTAATTTTGTCCTACAAATTACAGTTTCATGTATTTTTGTTTGTTCCTGAAATTTTTTTTTAGAATATTCTTGAATATTTTCTACACGTGGGGAAACTAAGTTTGTAACTTTTATTGTTTCGAATAATTAAAAATTGTAAAAATCAACTTTTAACGTTTGGTAGCGTTTCAGTCACTGTGAGGAGTACTTTTAAAAAGTGAGTTTGGGTCATGCACAAAAGACTAAACTAAGGTCAAGTCTTTGGCGGAATGTGGGAAGTCGTAGTCCCAACATGTTATTTGATCCCAAAAGAACCGTTAAAATTGATTTTTCAAAAGCACTTTCACTATTGCTAACACAATCTCAGTTTCTTTTTAAAATGTCTTAGTTTAAAAAATACAATTATTAGACGCCCTGAATATATTCAAGGTATGGATGTATAATTTATGGAATAACTGATGATAATACGTTAAAATAGATGTAAACCGGTTATTCTATCAGGGTCTGCTGTTTCCATCCAGCACCGCAATGTGGGCCCATTGGGCACCACCTCTGGAGCGTTCGAAGCTGTCTGGTCTCGGTTTTTCCGGAGGCTATGTCGGCACACTTGTTTCACTCCCAGTCTGTGGTATCATAGCAGAACGGATAAACTGGCCCAGTATATTCTACATTTTCGGGGCTTTAGGTATCGTTTGGTCTATATGTTGGATGTTCTTCGTAGCCGATAGACCAGAAGAAGATCCACGAATTAGCTCGGAAGAACTTCAGTATATCCAGGAAAGCATTGGCTACGTACAAACTTCTAAGGTATTTTTACTTAATTACTTTAATACAATATTTAATTTATATATTTAAATCCGAAAATTGATTTACTGAAATTAGAAAACGTGGCGTGAAGTATAAAGATAATATCCCAGACAAATATTCTATAAATAAAAAAACTTATAAATTCTACAGATAAAAAAGACACCGAAACTTAAAATGCCGACCATGAGTGCATATCTTTGAAATTCTAATCAGTATTAAGCTACGTGCACGAAACTTACAATTACTTTAAAAATGTTTATTTTATTAAGTGTGCACAATAACTTCATTCAAATAGACTTATCTTGTGTACGATTATTCTTCGTTGATGCAGAGTATTTCATCTTTTAATTTTAAATAATCAAAATGTAAACTTTTCTGTGTGTAAAAATCGCTGCCAAGTCATTGGAAGTTAGCTTCCTCCTAACTAATTTATTGTTCCATTATTATCTCATTTTTATTATTATTTTATTTTTATATGCTCATTTTAGAATTTAATGAAAAGCTAACAAAATTTAAATATAAATTATGTTATTGGAATATTTAAAGTCCTAAAAAACAGAATTTTTGAAACTCCATGTACAAAACTTGATTTCGCGCAAACTTGAAAAAAAATGCATGCGTCAAATTAAGTCATATAAAAATAGGCAAGGTATGGTTTGTACACATAAGAATTATGCACATATTAATTGTGCACAATTTAGCATAGCTCGGTATATCTATATATAATTTTCACCAATGCTAAAGTGTGCACAATTAATATGTGCAAGATTCTTATGTGTAAAAACCCCACCTTGCCTAAAAATATTAGCCAAAGAAAAGTAATTCTTTTTATTTTTTTGAACTATATTGCTAAACTTAATGTAAAAAGTCATAATAAAATAATAATAATAATAATAATATGATAGTACTATGTTATATATATAATCGCGATACCATACATAACTTGAAATCATTATAAAACGAAAACTAGTAGATGAACTTCAAAAATTCTTTTTAATTTTGAAAGTTTAGTTAAATACAAAAAAAAATAAGTGATCGATCATTGAAAGAGATCGATTATTCACTAAGATACAGCTATTCAAAAAATTGAAACAAAATAAATAAAACTTTAATATCTTTTGAAGTAATACGTTTCATAAGCACAAAAACTATACAGCTCTGAACATGTAAAAGATCTAACTTTTTCCCAAAATTTCAAGTAATTTAAAGTCTTTTTACTTCCGTAATCGTTTCCCCTAGAAAACTCATTTTTTTCTGTTTTCAGCTTTTTATTCAAAAACCAATTGACAAAATGGCTTGAAATTTTTTCATATTATAGCTATATATATTCTTAATTATCAAAAATTTTTTCAGAGCAGTTGATAATTGAATTTAAGAATTATAAGCTTTTTTTTTAAAAAAAAAACACGTTTTTATTAAAAACAAAAGAACCATAAGAGCTGGGGTAACTTTTTTCTCTGAAATTATAGGTATTTTTATGCTCTTTAAAATGGTCTTTGTTCGATTCAAATATCTCAATCCTATCATTAAATAAAATTAAAATTAAATTTTTCAAAAATCGATAATTTACGGTAAAACAGAAACAAATAAGCTAAACAAAAAAAGATTTTTTTGCCGCCATCACAAAAAAAGCAAAAAAAATAAGCCATGAACGATGAAAATCCGTTCAGTTGAAGCTGAGATTCAGGCATATACACACACACGCGCGCGCGCGCACACACACACGCACACACACATACATTCATGCAGACATTTTTCAAAAACCATTTATTCTTGTTCTTGACACCTTAAAATACAATTATAACCGATTTTTCGAACAACTCCAAAAATTACTATCTTTCCTCTAGGAGGAAGCAATGTATGAGTCTTATGTGCAAAAATTATATCTGGGCAGAATAATTAGCAAAAATGTATTTCTTAGTTTATGAATTTTCTGTATTAGTATAACTCTGTTGTCAAGATGTAAGAATTACATTTCTTTGCAGAAATTAACGTATCCTTGGAAGCAAATACTCTGTTCAGTTCCAGTCTGGGCAATTTATTCAGCCCATGTTACCGAAGCTTGGGGTTTTTCAACCATGATGACTCAATTACCAATTTTCTTGAATGGTAATTCTCTATCGTAACTAAACAGACCTTCTTTTTGACAAATTTTAAAATCAAAATCTGGATCTCCGTTACAGATGTATTACATTTAGACCTCGAGCTGGCCGGAATCTACTCTGCTCTGCCGTACGCAACAATGACAGTTATGCTGCTATTTTCTGGCTTCATAGCTGATTACTTAGTCTCACGGAAGATCTTGACAACGACGTGGACACGAAAAATTTTGACCATAATCGGTTTTGTTGGTCATAGTATTTTTATAGCTCTAGCCGCTTGGTTTATAGTTCAACCTGAATTCGTCATCCCCAGTATTATCCTTTCCGTTGGATTTACCGGCACTGCCTGGATGGGTTTCTTGTAAGATTATTTGATTAATTATTTAATTTTAATTTGATTTTAAATTTTACGCATTACTTTTCCACAAAAAACTTAAAAAACCTACAAAATATATGTCAATAAACATACGTATAATAAAGACTCGGTAATTTAAAATTAGTAGAAACTTTAAATTGTAAGTTTAATTGGTTAACATAATTTTGTAATTTTTTTATTTTACTTATTTTTTAGAACATTGTGAAAATTTTTATTGCATTTTCAGTAAAACTTATTATTTAATTTGCTAAAATGTTAAAAAGCGTTATATGTATAGGTCCCCGTTGTTTTACAAAAGTAAAATAATACAGAGTCGTTCAAAATAAGAGGATATATAACATTATTCAACAGAATTAATCCCCATTAACATCATTATATAATATACACGTCACATTTCTATTTCTATTTTTCTTAAAAATAGAAATCCCTACTGAAAAAGCCCATGTGGGAACTATGTGGGAAACACATGGGAGCCATATGAATCCCATGTGGAAACCTTATGGGGCCTTGTAGGAACCATATAGGAAACATAAGGGACCCATGTGAGATTTTGCGGCGGGATCTCGTTGGGGCCCACACGGTTCCCACATAGGTCCCACATGGGTACCATGTGGGTCCCAAATGACCAAGGTAAAAGAAAATTGATTAAAGAATAAATTACTATAAAAATTGACTAAAATAAAAGTTGAGATAATAGAATTATAAGATTTTTATTTTTTTATTTTCTTAAAAAAATTAAAGGGAAAATTGTTTTTAAATTATATCTGTAAAACAAGCCATGCATTGAAGTATATATCCAATACACAGAAAAATAATTACTTGAAATGAACTTTGCTAAAATCCTGTAACGATTTAAATATTCACTTTCTTTATTATTTGTTTTAAGAGGGCTCCAGCGCGGAGAGTTCAGCAGTCAGCTATGCCATTTTTGATACATAAAAATTTACTGAATCCAACGGTATCCTTATTTACCCCAGTAGTCGTGGAAAATTTTTAGATATTTCGTTTCAAACTTTGCAGATTTTCATAGCTTCTTATGGAGCGAAGTGAAAAACTGGTCGACTACCAACCTTAATCAAAGAGTTCCGCAATAAAAAAATTATTCTCTATAGATAAAGATGTAAGCTTTCAGATGGTATTTAGCAAAATATGGGTACCCGTGGAAAATATCGAGATATTTTATAATGATTGAGATCAAAATTGAATATCGTCTGCGTATATCCGAATTCTAAAGGAAAGCCATCTTTTTTTTATTGTTAATATATAGTGCGCGCTTTTTGAATAATTTAATTTTTAATGCTTAATATTAATTTAAAAACTAGTTCTAATACATGATTCAAGCTCTTATTTTATAAAAATAAAGATATTTTTTGTAATTATTATTCTGAGCTTATACCATCTAGGTTACATATAATGTTTTTTCGCGCATTCACATCTAAAGCTTGTGCTTTTGGCTATTTGTTTGGTTAGGAAAAGATCAAGTTGATGGCTATTTATTTTAATAATGAAAAAAACATTTTATAATTGCAGTATTATGATATAACATTACTTTAAAAAAAGTTATAAAATTTTTCAGCATAAATATGTGCTTTTAGTAGGCAAGTTTCTTTTTTGTTTGTCTTTGACTTCGGCTGTACTCACTGGATTCTCCCTTAAGGACGTTCACACAAAAATTCAATTTCTTAGGATTTCCTTGAAATTTGAACTACATGTCAATTTAAGTATACTTTGTAACTGGTAAAAATTTCAACCCACCATGTGTTACTAAAATTTGAGAAATTTAATGTTCAACTTGAGCTTATTAACACAAAGTTCCTATGGTAGAGGCCTGTCCAGGCAGCATATTTTTACAGATAGCAGAAGTAGTTTTTTTTTATTGTTGTGAAAAACTGCTTTATGATTCTATAAACTATGTAGAATAATATGGTACCAATTTTATAACAGTTTCCGATACTAATTTTGAAGATATAGCTGTTCGAAAGATAACTCCTATGTTATTTGTATATCTATATAGTGTTAGCGCGCGAGCACGTTTATTGTGAAACATTGTTTTAATATTGTTGCTTTTATAATAACATTTTTTAACTATTTTATTCGTATTATATACTAACTATAGAAGGCTATCATTATAAATTATCGTAACAAAAATTCCGGTAAAGTTGACCACTGCAGCTAAGTGTGAACGTCCTTAAGCCCATAGCAGCCAGGAGACAAAGAGCTTAATGCTACTGATTTTCTTAGGTTTTCATAATCTAGCATTTCTGCTATTACTCTCATCTATTAAAAGTTATTAATAAGTAAGTAAATAAGGAAAATGAATGTACAAAAATTAATTCTAAATTTAACTTACTTCGCTACCGTGTAATTCCAAAATGTAATTCTAGTCTTAAAGTTTACTTATCCGTTTCCTGAAATCCAAATTTATATATTTTATATGTTGCAGATTTTAGCATTGTTAAATTTTTATTATGAAAATCTTCATTGCTAAACTCCTGAAAAAAACAAAGAATCAATTCAAATATTTTAATTGTACAATTTTTGTTTCAATTATTAAATATACTTATCTAAAAACTGGTTCTTCTTTTGATGGTACATCTTGATTACTTGCAATTTATGCAGCGTGTGAAGCTTCAAATAAAAATGTAGGAATCTGCATTATTTCAAAAATTAAAATAAGAACAAAAATTATAACCAAGGAAACTGTAACATAAAAGGAGAGTGCACAGGATTCTTCTCTTACCTCATCGAAGACTTTTGTAGTGTTTTAAAGCCTAAAGCTGCCTCAAACACCAAATATTAAAATTAACCTTTTCTCTCGTCTCACTATCCCCTGGAAATCTAGTTTTTTCCACCTAAATCAACTTTACCTGCTTCCTGTAAATAAAATAAATATATTTTATATATTATTGGGTACATTCAAGCCTAACAGGCTTGATATTAAAGGTACTTAGCCCATTAGAAATACACTGAAAAATTAATTTTTAGCATAATTCTGCCTTAAAAATGGCTTTATTAAATAATTAAATCAATGCGTATTACCTTTGTCTTTTGCTGCCTTTTTGACTGCTAAAAATTGTCCTGAAAAAAATTAAAAAAACACAAAGTATCTGTTCAAAGTTTTAAATTACAATTTTTTTTTTAAATAATGAATGTACTTATCTGAAAGCTGCTTCTTTTTCTTAAGTTAAATTTGATTACTGCACAAAGATCCAATGGATTGTACAGCTCAAAAGAACCTTTATAGCTTTAAGAGTGCTCCTCAGAAAAAGCCCAAGCCAGAATAATTGATAGTGGCTTCTTCTACAACATTGTAAAACTTCTTTATTTATTTAAAATTGTTTCCTGACTCCAAACTTCAAAAAACGAAGTTTTCCCATGTGCCCAAAAAGTTCAAGAATATTATGAAAAAGGTTTTGTAAAGAAAACAAAAAAAATGAAAGTATATTTTGTAGGACACATTATAACCTCTATGGCTTTGCACCTCTTAATTTTGTCCTAAAAATTACATTTTCATTTCTTTTTGTTTGTTCATGAAATTGTTTTTAGAATATTCTTGAATATTTTCAACACGTGGGGAAATTAAGTTTGTAGCTTTTATTGTTTCGAATAATTAAAAATTGTAAAAATAAAATTTTAACGTTTGGTGGCGTTCCAGTCACTGTGAGGAGCACTTTTAAGCTTTAAGCATAAATTAAGCTTTATGCCACATCGAGCGCTCCCTCGCCAAGCGCAGCATCTCTCCAAGCGCCGCATCGAGTTGCCTCCGCATTGGACGTAGCTACAAGGCGCTCACATCGCCTCGAGCAGATCATCGAGCAAAGCGCTCGAACTAAGCACCCACCGCTGGAACGACTTAGAGCGCCCGCTCCTGGAGCGCTCTCCCACCTCGCCTTAACGGCAAACAGCGACGCACAGACATTAGCCCCTTCTTGACAAACACCACACGGTGTTCAGCGTCAATATTTGAATTGATTCCTTGTGTTTTTTGCTTTTTTCAGGAGTTTAGCAATGAAGGTTTTCATAATAAAAATGTAACAATGCTAAAATCTGCAATAATGAATTTGGATTTCAGGAAGCGGATAAGCAAACTTTAAGTCTAAAATTAAATTTTGGAATTATACAGTAGCGAAGTAAGTTAAATTTAGAATTAATTTTTATACATTCATTTTTCTTATTTACTTACTTATTAATAACTTTTAATAGATGAGAGTAATAGCAGAAATGTCAGATTATGAAAACCTAAGAAAAGAGATTAATAAATACAATGTGTTTATTAGAAATGTATTGAACCATTATCAACTAAATGTTCCCTTAAAAATAATAAATATTTATTTTTTTATATTGCATTAATTTCTAATAATTATTATTTAATCTTTATAGCGTAAATTATTTAGATATCGCACCTCAGTACGCAAGCGTTATTTCTGGAATTGGCAATACACTCGGTTGCATTCCAGCCATAGTCAGCCCCATCACCGTTGGATATATTGTTCAAAACAAGGTATATTATACCTTAATAAGAAATTTTTAATTGAAAAAATATTACTAATTGTCTAAAATAATATATTTTTTAACAGTCAGCTGAAGAATGGCAAGTGGTGTTCTTGACAATTTGCGTCATTTCAGTCTTTGGTTTCGTAATTTACGCAATTTTTGCTTCGGCCGAATTGCAACCATGGGCAATTGAGAAAACACAAGAGTCTAATGTGAACCATGACAATTCTTCTGAAAAATAAATGGAAAAATCAATACTACTAGATTTCATTGTATAAATTATTGTATTACAATGTAATCGGTCAAATTGACTAACAATTTTTCATAACTAATCTTACTTTCAGGCTGAAAATACCGAATAACGAGAGTTCTATTATGGCAGGATAATAAGGAGGGGAAATCGCGCGTGAAAACTGAGAGAATGAAAATGCACACTATCGTACCATAATCTATCGAGAACAAACTAATATTGTTTACGTGAGTGCGTGCGTGCTGTGCTGAGATCACTCTTATAGGGACGGACAGCCAGCAGCAGTAGCAGCAGCGACGACGACACTCGCAAGGCTTCTCACCCTTTACATAGAGCGGCAAAAATAAGTGGTGAGCAGGGCCGGATTTATGGGAGGGCTTGGGGGGGTTATAGCCCCGGGCCTCGACTCTGGGGGGGGCCTCATCATTCAAGAATTTTTTTATTTTTTAAAAATATGCTGATAATCAAATTAAAATAAATAATAGATATTTATAGATAATTTATAAGCAAATTAGTTTTAATTATTTTATTATTGACCTAAAATATTTTATATTGTATTCTATAAAATAAAAGTTGTTAAAAAAATTGTAGGAAATTATTTTAGTTTAAAAAAAATGAATAATACTT
>JAWWEO010019120.1:0-17010 GCA_035582975.1 Ormyrus labotus | reverse complement strand
AGATACAGCTATTCAAAAAATTGAAACAAAATAAATAAAACTTTAATATCTTTTGAACTAATAAGTTTCATAAGCAGGAAAACTAGACAGCTCTGAAAATATAAAAGATCTACCTTTTCCCAAAATTTCAAGTAATTTAAAGGCTTTTTACTTCCATAATCATTGCACATAGAAAACTCATTTTTTTCAGTTTTTAGCTTTTTATTCAAAAACTAATTTAAAAAATGGCTTGAAATTTTTAGTAATTATAGCTATATATATTCTTAATTACCAAAAATTTTTTCAGGGCAGTTAATAATTTAATTTAAGAATTATACGCTTTTAAAAAAAAAAACGTTTTTATTAAAAACAAAAGAACCATAAGAGCTAGGGTAACTTTTGTCTCTGAGATTATAGGTATTTTTGTGCTCTTTAAATTAGCCTTTGTTCTATTCAAATATCTCAATCCTATCATTAAAAAAAATTAAAATTAAATTTTTCAAAAATCGAAAATTGGCGATAAAATAAAAACAAATAAGCTAAACAAAAAAAGATTTTTTTGCCGCCATCATAAAAAAATGCAAAAAAAAATGAGCTGTGAACGATGCAAATCCGTTCAGTAGAAGCTGAGATCCAGGCGTATACATACACACACACACATACACACATACATCCATATAGACAATTTTCAAAAACCATTTATTCCTGTTTCTGACACCTTAAAATATAATTATAACCAATTTTTCGAACAACTTCAAAAATTACTATCACAAAGCTTCATCTAGGAGGAAGCAAAATTTCATTGCGAATAGCTATCAGTTATTATTCCTAAATTTTAAATAAAAAATGTTTTAAACAGTTTTTATATATGTATCTAAATAAATTTTAAATAAATTTGTTTTATAAATATTTTTATATTGAAGTCATTTTAAAAAAATGGTCTAATCTCAGTAAATATATTGGGTTCAGAGCTGATGATAGTCGATTTATAAATTACTTTCAGAACAAAGTTAAAATTTCGAAATCAAACTCGAATTAATTTTTTTATTAAAAAAAAAGTTTTAATGTTACACATAATTTGATCATGACCATTTATTTCTTGGATTATGCATTTATTCTTTTCTCTTATACGAGCGCAGAGTAGACCCGCCTTATGTCGGTAGTCGTACGATAATTGGCCGATTCATGTTTAAATAATATTTATTCAAAATCTACATATATGAATTAGTATGCTCAAAAATTATATTTGGATTCTTGATCAGGATTTACTCAGGAATACCCTATATAGAAGTAAAAAGCGCTCTTTACTGCAAGCACCAAATTTTTTATAACCCACACGAAGCGAGATACTCCGTCTCCTTAGCTACATTCAGGAAAATTTCAGAAGTCTTAATTTATTTTTTGTATTACCGGCTTTTATTGTACCTTTCTGTCTGTAATCGACCTTGACCTGATTGGGCTTTAAAAAAAATTCACCCGCGGAGAAACGAAATAAACTGATGGCATTAATTAGTATGATTTATTGGTCTCTTAAGATAAATGCAGGAAAATTTGAGAAATTTTAACTCTTCTTTGTATTATTTGTTTTAGTATTACCTTTGCCAAAACAAAAGTTTATGATTTTATTATATTTTATCCAATTTTTATTGGTCTTTTATTTCGCCTTCTTAAAAGCGAATGAATTTAAAATACTGTTGCTTTTTAAGGTATAAGATTTTAAAAATGTAAAAATGCAAATCTTGAAACTAACTTCAAACGCATAATATAGTATATTAAAAATATATGTTTTGATTAATATTATAAGTCTTTTGGTCGTTTAGCACCTACTTCCTTTAAACAATAATTGCAATAGCCTAATTACACAGCTACCGTTCATGTCGAAAAAATCAATTAGATAAGATTTTACTGATAATCGAACAGACGTTGCGAATTTAATTATTTTTCAACATGTCCGAGATCTGTGATCTCGAAAATATTTCACCGCATGCTTTTGTGCCGGACGATAAGTATTTCAAATCCGGTCGAAACAATTCGCAACGAATCCGAATGAGTGACGCGGACGTGCTTTGTAAAACCTATCTCTTATCGCATTGTGTAAGAAATCATCGCGATTCTTCGCAACCATTTGAGTTCGAATTTTAGCAATTTATTTGCCTTTAGGATTTTTAACGTTTCTCATTCGGTTTTAGGCTATTGTAATTTATATAAATATATAAGAAACAAGAATGTATATTGCAATAAATAATCACCTTTTTCTACAGAAGCTTTTGTCATTTTATTTGTTGAGATTATCGGTTACATTTTTTGCGAAGTCATCGTTTGTTGGGAAAATAGATCTACAATGAAACATTGAACACTTGTGATGACGTATATATAGATATTTCCTTTGAATATAGATTTCCTTATTAAACTCGTAAAAAATGCCAACGCAGCAGTTTCCTGTCTAAACCTGTTATGGTCTTCCAATTTTCAGCCAGTGATAAAGATAAGGATCAGACTTACCAAATCTTATACTTCGCTAATGATTCATTACATTATCATGTACAATTCACATTAATCTCTTCAAATTTGAAAAAATGATTAGCAAGATATTACTTGCTAATGTAAAAAATCACGCTAACCAATATCACAGTATAAATAAAACAGTCGACTCAGGTCTTTAGTGCCCATACTTGCCTTCGGAGCGCGACCGCACTCCTTGATTTCTTTTTTCGCTTATAAACGTAAACTTGTGATTGTCGCGCGTAAGACAAATCTGAGACATTAAAAATTCAGTGAATTGATATTACGCGTGTCCATGTAGTAAAAGTTCAATAGATTGTTCCGCATTTGGCTCAATTCTTCTTCGCATAATTAGCCGTAACAATAGGATGTTTTGTTCAGTCACCAGATGTACAATGACTATAGGCATATCAGTAACTTTCACGTGCGGGTAAAGTACCATTATTTATTACAATTTAAAAGTCAGCAAAACAATTTACGTCCAAAGTTTTTGCCAAAATAAAGTGAATACATATTGTCTATTAAGTGTAAGCAAGGAAATTAAAAAAATCCATTATAAATTGGAGAATCAAATTGAAATTCGGAACTTTATTAATAAACTTAACTGAAGGTTTCTTGAGTATTAAAAAAATTTGTTCAGTTTCTTGGAATCTTACTTTTATTTGTTCTGCATTTACAGTGCTTAAAACATAAAGCTTTGTTTTTCTCTGCAAGATTGTAATACAGTCAAGCTTAACAATTTAACTTTGCAATTGTAATTACTATCTAATTCGTATGCTTTTGTACAAAACTGTATGGAAATTACTCTAGAATACATAAATAAAAATAAAGTCGAACCCACATTTCGAAAAGTATCATTTCATTTCATACTAAAAATCAAAAGAAAGTTAGAAGAAAAGAGAACTGTAGAATTGTAAAAAAAAATCGTCTATTTGTGAATTATTTTTATTGAAAAATTATCTATATAGAAAAATCATTCAAGTATTTCATGTTTAACCTATCACAATAACATTCGTATTATTTATGATAGGTCAAATACCGCACGTGTATCCAATGTTCTAATCTCCCCATGTTAGAATCTCCCGATGAAAAGAAAATTTTAAAACACTCTGTATCTCTAAAAACTTGCATAATGTTTTCTGCTTTTTGAAGCGAATAATAGCGAGAAGTCTGAAAATTTAAAAGCGTCGTCACTAAAAATAGAAAGAAAAGCTCCGAAGTCTTGAAAAGCGGCGAATAAAATAAAAAAGACCTATCAATTGCGAGCAGAAAGTATTTCCCATCTAATTTCCAGAGGCAGTAACCTTCAATTGTCTGTCACGCTCTCATTTCAATTAAGGACAATTTAAAGCCAACAGCTTCTAATGGACTTCTTTCCATTGTCAATCTTTAGAATTAATGATTACCAACTTATTCGTCGATCTGATGCTGTCAGAATGCTGAATTTTCTTAGGCGTGGACACATATTTTTTTAGATAGCAGTACATTTACGATTGTTGAGAAGTGAATTATACATGCATTAATATTACATGCATTTATTGCATGTTATTTATAACATAATCTTTTAAGTTATCAGACTGTTGAATGTAAGAGACAGAAGAAATATTTAACAATTCAGATATAATAATCAATGGCTTCGATATAATTTGAGACTTCGATTTTGATAATATGAAAATAGGTAGGACGATAAATCGAAAGCTCAATCAAAATGTTGATGTTATTAATAGCAAGCTTTGAATAATTTTTGAATAATATTAAAGCCTCAAAGCTTTAAGGTCAAGTGAAAACTATTAGTACAGTCATCGTATATGTAAGCTCTACGTTATACTGAATTGTTTTCAAGAATTTCATAATTTCTTTATGAAAAAATAATTTATTTTGTTGGCGACTGCTTGAAAAGGAAAGTACTAACAAAACAATAAAATAATGTGTAAGAAAATGTTGCAAAAAAGTTTTTGCTATTTGAAAAGCAAATAAAAGAAATAATTACTTCTCTATACTCCAGAAATAGAAAAAAAAGAGGAGGAGTTGAGAAGGCATCAAATAAGACGTAAAACGTGGAATGATAATAGGTGGTTTTTGAATTCTAGAAATCAACAAAACCGTTACATTTCTCCAGAGAAATCGTTAAAAAAATTTAACAATTTCCATGATTTTATTCGTGTCTGAATCACGTTAGTTTCAAGTCATCAGTTGCAGTTATTTACAAATTTTAATTCGATTTTTAAAACAGATATTATATTAAGTAAATATGTATCTTTAAATATTAGATATTTTACAATTTCTTCAAAAATAAATGATTTTAGTTTGAACTACATGAAATGTTATTCTACATAAATTTGAACATATTTTTTTCTTTATTTTTTTACAAGACACTTCAAACTATGTTTAGTACAAAGTTTTTATTTCAATTTATATCTTTAATCTAATTCTTCTTGAATTGATGAAGTACAATGAAGTTTATTAACATTTTACTTAACATGCATATATACTAAATCATTCTAAAAAATTTTATTTTTTTTTAATAATCTAAAATATATTTGTTATTCAGAATACAAAACAAAAAAATTTTTTTTTTAATTTATGCGTATTTCAGTTATTTTGAAACACGAGGTTGCAATAAATTTTAGATATGATAAGGGAATGCTATAACCACATGCAATTTTAAATTGTATACATTTTACTGCATTTAAAATTGAAAATAATAATTATAAAAAAAAATATATTCATATCCCAAAAAAATTTTCAGAGCAAAAAGAAAAAAATTTAATTTCCCCTAACTGTTCTATGTAAGCTAAAAGTGGAATGCCAATAGTCGGATACTATTAGCCGATTACAGCCAAGCCCTCAAATTACCTTGACTGTAAGTTCTAATAATTATTAAAATAGAAGCAGAATTCACGGTCAATTATTATATAACATTTTGTGTTATCTTATTTTTCAATTGCATTATCTGATTTGCTAAAATCGGTTATTTTCAGCGTCAAAATTTGATCTGTTAATTATCTTATTTTAATCAGTAATACATTAAATTCAATCAGCATTTTGAAAAGTCTTTTTGTCCCCTTTCTGTCAAGAAAAATCTTATGCATTTATGATTTATGATGGAAACGTTTGCAAGATAAATATCTACTTAAAATGTTGCTTTGTTTAGAAAAACGATATTATTAACTGTCAGAAAATTATTTGATTTTGTCATTTACGCGATAATCTGTTAATTGATAAAACTCGATATTATGGTAATAGATTTATCATTTTTTTTCTACAAAAATTAAATAATAATTTAAAACTTGTTTCTCGAACCTGCTTTCATTACAGTTTTGAATATTTTCGTTAAAGATTCTTTAATTAAGCGTACGTAAAAAAACCATCAACATTTATCTCTGCTTATAATTTACGATATAACTGTAGAACATTTTACAACTTTAAAAATAACTGCAACCTTAAAACCATTAAAAAATTTACGATGCTATTTTAAAAATTATAATTTATAATGTTACGTAATAAAATGATTAGTTGAGAATAAAAAATAATTTTCACTGCTCCCACAATTTCTTTGTTTTCAAATAATAATAGTGATTACGGCAAAGTACACATTACGCGAGTTAAAAGCATACACTTGCATCATTTAAATAAATACTTGTATCTATACATAAAATCTACGGAATTACACGCAATAATTTGTATTCACTTTGCTCTTGTAAGCAAAATCGAAAAATTCTTCCAAAGCAGGTGCAATAATAGTGAATCGCAAGTACATAAAAATCGAAGCTCATTGAGAAGCATCGATTATGCTAATCCAGCGATCAGTTTAGTCTCGTGAACTCAACACCGGCAGTCGAAATTTCTTTATCGCAAATACTTAGACGGTTTCTGATATCACTCAGCCGAAGCGGAATACTTCACTTCGTCTTCTTAGATAAATGTGCGAAAATTCGAGTAATTTTAAATAATTTTTTGTATTATTGTGGCTTTGCTTTAAAAAATGATGTAACAGAGATTAATTGCGTAATTAAAAAATGATGTAAGAAAGATAAATTGCATAATTAGTATGATTTGACTGTGATACTTTCTTATCCAATTTTTATTGGTCTCTTAATTTTAGAAAAAAGAAGAATAAATATAGTAATTTTGTTCATCTTAATAACTTTTTGATTTACAAAATGTTTTTAAGGTATAAAATTCTAAAAGATATAAAAATCTTTTATCATTCTGTGCAAATGTGTGTGCACAACATAATATTATAAAAGTCTTCTTTGATCTTTTAGCGCCTGATTAATTCTCAATTAAGCAATAATTACGAAAGTCTAAATATACACTTATTTGATTTATTAGAAAAAAAATCAATCCTAGATACGAAGATCAACCAGATTTGCGAATTTATTATCGATAATATTGTGCCGCATCTTTGTCGAACGAATCCGCGTAAGTGGCGCGTGAATGCGCTTTGTAAAATTCAGGCGCTTATCGCATTGTGCAAGAAAGCAGCGATTCTTTGGAGCCAGTTAGACGAACTATGGCCTTACAGTTAGATAATTGCACTCTGTATAATAATGCGGAATTGTGCAGAGTTTAGAGACTTTGTGTTATTTCATTTGTTAAGATTATCGATTACTTTTTTCAGAGTCCGAACGAGTTAAAGCGAGTCTCTCGCGTTGCTGAAATGAATTTCAAATTTGAAATAAGAATCTTAATCAACTGAAAAATTAAATGTTAGAAGAAAGCGTTCCCGTAGTGATTTTTAGAGAAATCAGATGTTTTGCGGAACTTGCAAAGTCATCGTATGTTGAAAAATAGAGCTACAATGAATCGCTTGTGATATAGATATTTCTGAATCACGAGCCGATAAAAGAAATGTAAATGATTAAGGTCTGCGACACCAACTTATTAATGCTCTTTTTATTACGAATGATTGAACTTATTATTGCGTTTACAGCTACGGATCTACAGTTAAGTTGCACATATAAATAGCGAATATCGAAAAAACGTTCTTTAACGTACTGTTAAAATTTAATGAAATTTATATATGTGCACATTATTGGTTAACTGTATAGTTTGCATTTTCTCTTATTTTGTAATTGCCGTACTTTTTAGTCGATAAAATAAAAAAATTATACTTTACTTTGGACGTTTCGACTATTAATTAAATTTTTGTTTTTAAACAAAAAGCTTACTTAAAACTTAAATTTCAAGTAATAAAATTAAATAAAAATTAAAAACATTAAATGAAGTTAACCACTTTATTTTGTATATAGAACTTTATTTTATTTATAGAATACTGCATGCTTATTACTATTTGAATAAAATTATTATCCCATAAATATAGACACATTTTTCTGCTAAGTTATTTCAAAGTGCAATACGATTTTCTAAGAATTTAGTGACGGTAATATGTTCTTTTACAAAATTGTTTTTTCCCGTTGAAGGATCTCTCTACGTTATAAGTTGGAAAATTTCAGGAGGAAAATATTTTTCTGACTCAGAAGTTCCGTTTTCGCAGCGCAAAATTTAATGAAGAATTGTGCATTTTTTAGTAATCAAAAAGTACGCAAACAAAAATACTGAACAAGCATACGAATTCTTCCAAATATAGTGAAAATTAACAGGAAAAATTAATTCAGATTTATAAAATTTTCCGAAATACCACATTTTCATAATTATAATTATTTCACTAACTTGGCTAGTAAATTTAAAACGCGCAAAGTTCTCAGCCCGTAAAATTTTGCGGCTAAACCAAAATAAAACAAAGCATCAAATTGCAGTTCCGAATCTCCCCCTTATCAGTTAACATTAACAACTCGTGTTCAAACGTATTAGCAGAAAACTCATTACATCCGATAAGCTGAAAGCTCGGCAGTCGAACCCTACCGGGTTCGAGCAGGTTTCGCCTGTTTTATCAAACCTTTTTTTTTCCGGGCGCGAAGCAGCCTCGACTCGACTCTCTACAGCACACTGGCCGAAGGTCAGCTTCTAGGAAGGCACGCCGAAAGAAGAGCAACGGAGAAACGCACACGCGCGGCTCAAAAAGAGAGAGGAGGATATCACGTGTCGCCGCGGATTTAGGGGGTTAAGTTGAGCGCTTGCGCGCTGCGGCTCGGCGACAACGTGCCAATTGCGCTCGCTCCGAAAATCATAGGCCGCCTCGCGCTCGAGTCAGCTGTCAGTCGCGTCGCGGACTTGCGAGCAGCAGCAATAGCATAGCTATACGGAGCGGGTGTCATCGTCTGCTACTGCGCTTGAGGAGAACGGAGGGGTTCGAGAACGGCGGCGACCGCTGTTATGGGACGTGGATTCGCGCGGTGAGTGGATTTGCGGTTCCTCCGCTGCTTCTTTTTTTGAGGTTACGCCGTTGTGAAGGCGGCCTTACACCCCTTCCTCGTGCTGGTCAGAAACTTTCCTGGCGGATGCTACTCGCGGTCGCGCGAGACTTTGGTTGCTCAGTGCGGGACAGAACTCGTTCCGCGATGTGTACACTTTGGTGCTTGTGTGCGGACCTGTATTTTATCCGACTTTTTGGAATTTCGCCAGGCATTATGTAAGGTTTCGAGTACAGAGTGAAAGCTGAATGACTAATTGTAGCTGGTGTTTGTTTTGATGCTTTTGGGACCACAAATTAGACACTGTAAAAGCCCTGACGCGAATGTAAATACAATGATTTAGTACAATGCTGATAATATTGATTTGCTTTATAGTACTGTGTGCTTGGGAATGATCTAATGTGTTCATTGATGTAATGGTCTCATCTCTCATTGTTATTTTTTCCCTTTTCTTCTCTTTTTTTTGTCTGAAGTTCAAAGTAGCAATTATATAAGTTCTTTACAAGTGTCTGTGATACAGTTGTTTTGTAATTCAAGTCTTTATTGATGGAGCTTTTGTTTAAAAGCTCATCATTCGTCAAGTTCACTAAGCATGCACTAGGAACATGATTTGAATGGTGATTAGAATAAATAGAAAAGGCTTTTAATGCTTGTTCTTGTTGATCTAGTAATTTTCTGCCTAAAACAAAATTCTACAAATTTGATAGTTCAAACAAAAAATTTTAGTTCTTTATTTATAAATAAAATTTTATTTATATCAAACTTTTTTTAAGTCTAAAAAACTTCCTTGTCATTAAATCTTAATTTTTAAAAGTAATTATGCGTTATCAAAATATTTTTAATCTTATGTCATTTCATTGTAAATGAAAATGTATTTTCTAAATTGTTTCTTTTTTAATGTAATAAGAAATTCATTTAATGGAGTTATTTTGAAAATTGTATAAATTATTAGCTGAAATTGCTTTGGTAGTATAATGTAAGCATTGAACATTTTGAAAAAAATTTTAAATTGTTATTATCCTCACATAATGGTATTTTCAGCAATATTTAAAAATATTTTTTTTTAAATCATTTTCAAATATAATTTCCATAATTGTAATAAAACTATAAATTATAAAAGTATTCTAAATTTTTTACATTTTAATTAATATGAAAAAGAAGTCATACATTCAAGTGAATTTTAATTCAATTCAAACGTTCAAATAGAAGATAGTAATTGCTGCATAATAAACATATAGCAATAAATTAATATTAATAAAAAAATATGTTATCACTCAGAAAACAGCTTGTTACTTATCACTTAGGTATTAAGATTATCTGCCTCAATATAAAGAATAGATCATTGGCAACCCCTGAAGCAATCAACAAATATCACCTTTTTCTCGATTCAAGTGCTTGATAAATTCTAGAAAGTTATCTTACTCATCTTTTTCTCTTCATTTCATACTCAAGTCTGTAATCAGTAAATTATTAAGAACAGCAGGGGGGAACTTTGTTTACAGCTTTCAAAACCTGTTTACTTGCCTAGCTGTTGTAAAATATTTTATCAATAAAATTTATTGATATAATTCTAGATTGTGGAAATTTTTCATCAGGACATGACGTGAATTTAACAATAACAATTACTTACAATACTCTATTATCATAAGAACATAATTCATTCTAGTGCCTTTTTATTCTGTGAAAGTTGTAATAATGGTGTTGAAACTTATACTCCCGATGTCGTATTCAATCGACGTCGCCGTCAATTTACCGATCTTTTTAACCTGAATCGCGTAAAATTTAAAAATCGGAATCGACAAAAAATACTTATTAGCATATTTCAACAAGACGCGAGAGAGAATACAAAGAACTTTTGAAGGATGTTGTGAAAAGTTATCATGTACTGGCTATTGTGTAAATCTATTATTTAAAACTGCCATCCATTTAAAGAGTTACTTGAAATTCGAAAAAAATCTAAAATATGTCCTTGAAAGTTTTTGAAATGTGAAAATTCACATTTTTTTATAAGCTTCTAAAAATTGTAATTTCAACAATAGTTTTATAAAACTGAGTAATAAAGACATTATTTTAAGGTCAAATAAAACAAAAAGTTTGCACGAAATTGATTAAAGCTTTTAACTCAATTTCATGCATCAGTCATTCAGTAATAGTTTTTATTTAAAAAAAAATTGTAACTACCAAACTTGTCAACTTACAAAGTCTTTATAAAATTATTTTTAATTATATATTTTTAATTTTGGTTTACTTTTGTCTTATTTAAAAATTAAAGTTCAAATAAAAAAGTACAATTTTCAATGCAATATTTCTTCAAGCATATTAACTATCACAACAAGTATATAATATCAGTTGAGTTTTAAGTATTTTTACTTGTTAAAAATTATAAATCATTGAATCAATAATATAAGCTTTGATAACACCAAACAAAATTCAATAAAATTTATCTGTTTCTTAATTTCCATGTAAATTCAATTTTGTATAAAGTTGAATCAATGAAAGTTCATTGAACTCTACAACTTTCTAACAGAAGAATAAAAATTTTTCATTGCAGCTTGCAGTAAATTAATTTTAAGTCAATTTCTTAAATTAAATAAGATTATTAACTGAACCTGCTAATTACTTGTAAATGAAAATGCTCAAACAGAAAATGAAATAGTGACAAATATTTTTTTCAGACTACATGAGTATTTAGGAATATTTGTGTATTTTATACAAAAATTTAATTTAGAAATTTTAATATATAATATTTCCTTTTTATGCATTCAAATTATTTTTTTTAATTTATGAAATTAAACCTTTGAATATTAATGGTAATAAATTTCATGATTTATTTGAATATTATAATACATATTTCATTAGTATATTTTCCATAATTTCACTTTATCAAGAAATTTCCATTTTGCTTTTAGATAAATAGTGGCCAAGAGGAAAAATGGACGGTAAAGCACATGCTCAGAAGCCAAAAAATCCAAGAGAAGGAGCAAATCCACTAAGCACATTAACTTTTGGGTAAGTTTTTTTCTTACATAACATCATCATTGTAATCATAAATCAAAGTAGGCCTGCCATCAAGTTTGGTTGACAAAGTTAAATTTTTTCTACAAATAAAAATTTCCAATCATTGATAAGAAGATAAGAGATTCTCACGTATGCTTTGAGAAATCAATAGATTGTTAATCATCAGCAATTAAGTAAATAGCGCCTTATTTTTTTTATAATTTCCTTCATTTTCCTGGAATTGGGTAAACAATATGAATGGTTTAGATTTTAGAGCATAAAAACAGCAAACCACCTGCATTGCCAAAGTTGTAAACAGTAATGAATTATCTTATCCACAAAAGTCTTTTTTCAGATTGCATGAAATGATGACACACAGACTGGAATTCCAGTTTGATGTGTTGTTAAAGAAAAAAAGCAACTGTTTCATGTTTATAGATAACTGCATTTAAAACCATTTAATTTTACATAAAAATTGCAAGATCAATTAAATTTAATTGACAAATTTATTAATCGTTTTAATATATGTCATAAATAAATATTTCTAACTTTATTATGTACATACATAGATTACAGATGTTATTGAATTAAAATTTTCAAGAAATACTAATATTTTTTTTAAACAATAATAATCTCTTAACAGAAAACAAAATATTTAGTCATTTATATTTTAAAATAAAGCTTAACTTAATTAACTTTGAAAAATAAAATGGTATGTAATGAAAATGATTTATTGCTTACTGAAACAAAGTGTTATAAAATTGGTATTATTAATCATTTTTAATATAAACTTCAATGTAAACAACAGCTTTAAAATTATTTTGTTTCAATTATATTTTCTAAACTTTAAAAAAAGTTTCATTTTGTTAAATATCAATTTCTCTGTTTCAGTTACATCCTTCGTTTATTCTGGGTTGGCTATCGTAGGGATCTTGATATACAAGATCTTTATGAACCACTAAAAGAGCATACGAGCAGTAGGCTTGGTGAAAAAATAGCAAGACTATGGGAGGAAGAATGTCAACGTGTAAACAAAAAGCACCTATCAAAGCAGAAAGGTGGAAAGCGAGGAAAAGATGGAGATAATCCACCTGGACCGCAACCAAGTCTACTTAGAGTTCTTTTCAAATGTTTTGGAGCTAAACTAATGTTTTATGGTGTCTTGTTGGCAATTATGGAGATTTTACTCAGGTAATAAAAAAATGTTATTCCTCAAAAATACTATAAAAATATTTATAACACTTAAAATATAAATGAAAGGTTCCATCTAATCAGCAATATCTTTAAATTGAAATTATTTAAGTTATTTTTTCAAGTTGATTAAAAAAGTTTCTTTAAAAAAATATTAAAGTCTCGATTAAAGTTGTTTACTAATTTAGATGTTGAAAACAAAATTAATTTTCCCCTCTACTTTTCATTTTGAAAATCAATATATAAAGAAAAAATTATAGATTTGTTTGCAACATTCAAAAACCTGTATGAATATTTTAAAGTTAATGCTTTTTTCATACAATTGCTAGGTTCTTGAAGGAAGGTGCATTGCATAAAGCTCTTACATATTCAACCATTTAGTACTAAATACTCTAAATCAGAGTTTTCTGTTTCAAATTAGTCTCGATTGATAAAATACGAGTACTGGCAAATTATTAATAATAATGAATAGTAGCTCTAAAATATGTTCTTGAAATTCAGGTTTAACTTAATTTAAAATACCGCGTAGATAGTTTATACGCAAAATTATATTTTTCCGCCGCGCGAATGAATTGAAATAAAATTTTTCACTTGTTGAATCAGCACCGTTCCCAAGACTTCTCTTCCATCTACATTCAAAGAACTGTGCACTGCACGCCTTCCTTCCAGTCTGCG
Source organism: Ormyrus labotus (assembly GCA_035582975.1). Taxonomy (NCBI): domain Eukaryota; kingdom Metazoa; phylum Arthropoda; class Insecta; order Hymenoptera; family Ormyridae; genus Ormyrus; species Ormyrus labotus. Next base: position 3,349 of record JAWWEO010019120.1, on the reverse strand, counting down.
CGCCAATATTTTCCCACCGAAGCAGCGCGCGAACAATCGAAAAGACAAACTTTCCCTTTCGCTATCCCCCATAGATTGATGCAGCCGCTATTCCTATCGATGCTCGTCAGTTACTTCAGAGTGAATTATTTCATTCCGATCAACGCAAGAGCATTTGACCTGTACGACGAGGAGGCTTTAGCGAGCGACGATGCCGCGGATGCCGGCGATGGCGATGTGGCAATGCCGGCACCTAAATCGTTAAGTGCTAAGCGAGTTTCCTCCCCACCAAACTGTTTTTTCACGCTCCGAGAAAGTAATCATTTAGAGTGCCCTGTTTTTCCACTAACGTTCGCTAGCCTTAGCAAATGCATCCACGAATAAGTTATGTTTCTTAGAGAGATATTACTAGTTGTAGCCGATGAATATGCGTATAATTTGTACTATTTAAGCGGCAGTTTGACTTTTTTAAAGATTTAAATAATCTTTTAGAGATATTTTAATTTCAAGAAACTAATTTACGACTGGAAAAAATATCCTCGCAAAATTATACGCATGTTTTACTTATAAGTAGTGTTTCGTTACTGCTAAACACCGAAATTTTTCAAGTGTTTTTTTGAGTGAAACAAGGAAAACATTTTATAAAATCATTGGTTTTACATTTTTACTAAAACTTTACATAATAGTGAACATACCAAAGTCATTCGACTGTTTTACTTAATTTGAACTCATATACTGTGACGTAATAAAATTTCATGTCACTCTAATGTTACACGACGTGAACGATTGAAAGATAAAATACTCAATTACTCGATAAAATTTTCGTAATCAAAAGTTGAATACTTTTTGTATTTTAGATTATTTTAAATCCATTTATTTCGTTGCTTAAATATGCCTTTTTCTTGAATAAAATATTTTCAAAAATTTATTTATTTATAATGTAAGATCAAGTAATTTTTAAATTTAGTATTTCAGTGTAATTATATGATAATCCATTAGGAACTTTTTTTTTTCTTATAAATCGAGAGGTAGTAGCTTAGTAGAAGTTATAATGGAACTAGTTATGATACCACATTTACACACTGAATAAGTAGAAAGAATTTAACACACCTTTACTTATTGATCAAACAAACTACTTTTCTAGTCCAAATATAGTTAAGTTAAAGAGCTTTAAGTCGATAATACGTTATTTACTGATTAAAAATTTTAATTGTTATTTATAATTTAAGAAATATTCAAATTTTGGGTTATATAACTCGTACATTGAAAAAAATAAAAGAAAATTAAATTAGTTATCGGTAACAATTAATTAACGTCTGTGAATAACAATGATGAATTATTTGTTCGCTTCGTATCACTTAATTTTTTCAGCTTCTATAGAAAACGAAGTGTTTGTGTCAATTTAAAATAATTATTAACCGACAAAACGCTTTATTTTACAAATTTTCCAACACTTCATTGTCATTCTAATAATAGAAAAATAGTAAATTTGATTTTCGCACGTAAAGTAGGTAAGTTTCAAACATACAACCAAAATGTCAAGAGCCCAAAGCCAAGGCAATCAATCTTAAATTTGTTACTACAAACAAAAAAAATACAATGCAATCAAAACCGAAAAAATAATCAGAATCCCTGCCTTTCCCTTTACAGAGTCACTCAGCCAATGTTCCTGGCGCGGCTTCTCATGTACTTCAGCGGCTCGAGGACTCAGGACGGCAACGAGGTGACGCGCGAGGAGGCCTACTTGTACGCCGGCGGCGTCGTCTTGTGCTCGGCGCTGAACGTCTTAGTGATCCACCCCTACATGATGGCGATCCTCCACATGGGCATGAAGATGCGCGTCGCCTGCTGCACGCTCATCTACCGCAAGGCCCTGAAGCTCTCCCGCACCGCCCTTGGAGAGACGACGATCGGCCAAGCCGTCAATTTGCTCTCCAACGACGTCAATCGTTTCGACGTGGCGACCATCTTCCTGCACTACCTGTGGATCGGCCCTCTGGAGACGATAATCGTCATGTACGTAATGTTCAACCAGGTGCAGGAGTCCGCCATCATCGGCGTGGCCACTCTGCTGATGTTCATTCCGCTGCAAGGATTCCTCGGCAAGAAGTCCTCCTCCTTGAGGCTGCTCACGGCCATAAGGACGGACGAGAGGGTCCGACTGACGAACGAGATCATCTCCGGCATTCAGGCCATCAAGATGTACACCTGGGAGAAGCCCTTCAGTGCGCTCATTGCGAAGGCGCGCTTCAGCGAGATCAAGGTCATCAGGGGCATGTCGTACATTCGCGGTGCCATCATGTCCTTCATCATCTTCTCCACGAGGCTCTCCCTCTTTATCACCATACTTTCATACGTACTCTTCGGGAAGCACATCAATGCTGAGACAGTATTTATGCTTACCGCTTACTACAACATCCTCAGGACCAACATGACCGTGTTCTTCCCGCAAGGTGAGTGTTGTGCAACATTGCGAGTGGTCAAGTTTCGATTCGGATTAGAAAAAAACTTTCAAAAAATATTAAAAAAAAAATTTACGCCGAAAAAGATAAACAGCTATGTTTCTTGTTTCGAAAGCCAATATTGCATTTCTTTACGGTGAGTAGTATCTATTTTTTTCTGAAGGCAACAGTAGTCGCCACTTAAGAATTTCTTATCGACTTCTGAAAAAAATGATTAATGTAGCTTTTGTGAAAGCTTAAATCAAACGTTTTTTCCCCTACGTACGATTAAGCGAAATAGTTCTGAAAAGTAAGGGCAAAAAGTTATCGCTCGCAGTTTTCCGCGCCTGCGGATTAATTGATTTTTTTGACTTGCCTATTTTCACGTGGAAATAGACGCACCTCTGTTGAGTTAAGCGTTGGGCATGCCTTCCTTAGTTTGCTCTGCTTGATTAGATAGGGGAGCGCAAACAGAGCGTGGAATTAGCATATAATCGTAGTTTTTAACACGATTTTTCGGCGGTCTATTCAAACAAAATGCGAGCGCGCATTCATTAACGAAAATGCTAGGTTTGTTCAGTAGCAGGTGAGTAAACGACACCTGCGAATTACTATTTTTAATGGGTACGGACGTCAATGACTAATTAATGCAAGAGCAACGTACTACGAGACAGTTGCACTTGTTCAGCACGTTTCAATACGTTTATATTTAATTCATTTTAATCTTCTTCGATCTTATCTTTGACATGAAATATCGGGTTGGGGATCTGTTTCATAAGTAGAAAATACGCCTAGCTGGCCGTAAACTACCTGAAGTACATGAGGCCTTGATAAATGTAGATAACTTTTTACTTGTACACAGACAAAATTTTCTATTTAAAATTACCGTGAAAATGACGATAATCTCGGGGCGAGGTTGTCGTATTTAA
>JAWWEO010019119.1:0-17015 GCA_035582975.1 Ormyrus labotus | reverse complement strand
CGCCTGTCGAGTGAACGATCACGTTTCCCTCATTCAGTGTTTTAATTGCGCGGGTTTTGGACACGTTGCTAGCGCTTGCAGCAACCCAGCTAAGTGTGGTTCGTGTGCGGCTAATCATCCGACCCAAAATTGCTCCGACAAGGTTAGTCTTAAATGTGCCAACTGTGTAGCCTCCAATTCTGCGAACACATCGCACGCTGCTATGGATAAGGAGAAGTGCCCGATCTTGCGTAATAGGATCCAGCGACTGATCTCTATTATTAACTATGGCGAATAGCGCCGACTCCTTTCGCTTCTGTCATTTAAATGCACAATCGTTGGAGGCGCATTTCTCGGATATCAGTTTGCTGCTCCTTCGGAATCAATATCATGTTCTCGCTATCAGCGAGTCTTGGTTGAAACCTAAACGTTCTTCCAATTTATTCGCTATCCCTGATTATGATCTCGTTCGCAACGATCGCGTCGGCAAAGGGGGAGGCGGTGTTGCATTATTTATTCATCGCTCGATTACCTATGACATCTTGGATAGATCTGCCCAGCCCGGCACATACAGCAAAAGGCCCGAATTTTTGCTAACCCGTCTGAATATTGGGAATATCAAAGTAATTTTTATCGCAGTTTATAGCCCTCCTAAGTGCGGTTTTTGGAGTGACGTTGAGGATGCAATCTTCAATTGCAACTCAGCTTATGATCACCTGATTCTAGTCGGCGATCTCAACATTAATTGGTGCATCGACTCCACACCGCGATCTATTTTAAAAAGCTTTTTGGAGGCCTGTAATCTCGAACCTCTGTCTTTTAACCCCACACATCATGCGAGCAACTCGCAGTCGACTATAGACTATGTTTGCGTTAGTCAAAGCAGCTCGGTGCTCTCTCACGAGCAGAAGCATTGCCCATTTATTTCTGAGCACGATGTTCTTTCGGCGACGCTTTCCGTGGAGGTCCAACGTTCCTCCCTCGCAAGATCTCTAGGCGATGCTTTCGCGAGTTTAACGCCGATAGCTTCAGAGCGGACCTAATTAATGTCGACTGGCAGAGCATGGTTGCAATGCGCGATGTTGACGCCAAGGTTGACTTTTTTACGTCCTCCCTCACGGCGCTCTTCGACAAACACGCGCCTTACAAGGACGTCCTCCCTCCACGGAAATCCTCCCCGTGGTTGAATTCCCACCTACGTGGACTTATACGTGAACGCAACAGCGCTTGGAGGAAGTTTAAAAGACTCCGTCGTCCTCACGACCACTCGCTTTACAAAAGCCTCCGCAATCGAGTCAAGCAGGCATCTCGCAACACCATCGCCAAATTCTATAAAGATAGATTTGGCAAAGCTGGCAACAACACCGATATGTGGCGTATCGTCGACGAACTCGGCCTATCTTCCAGAACGAGGCTGGATTTCCCTTTACCGGTTGACTTGGATGTGCTAAACCTGAACTTCGTGGGTGAATACTGCGCGGCTCGGCCTGATTATACGCTGTCATATGCTCGCATCGCTCCGGAGCATCGTTTTTTCTTTAAATACGTTCAGGCTGCCGACATCGTCCACTCAATGAAACGTATGCGATCCAAGGCACTAGGCCCGGATGATATCCCCATGAAGTTACTTCTGCTTTGCATGCCGTCGATTCTGACACCGCTAATGTGCATTTTTGACTGTTCGCTGCAGTCGGGCGTCTTTCCTCGAGCATGGAAAAGAGCCACTGTCTTGCCTCTGCCCAAGCGATTTCCTCCACTCGAACCTAATCATTTCAGGCCTATTAGTATCCTGTGCACGGCTGCGAAAATACTTGAGGCCGTGGCTCACCAGCAGATATTCGATTTCATCACTGAAAGGGGCATTCTCGACGAGTATCAATCCGGCTTTCGAAAGAGGCACAGTACTCATACTGCCCTTATTTCCATCCTGGACGATATTCGTGAAGGCGTGGATTTTGAAGAGCTCACATTAGTCGTCGCTATTGATTTTTCCCGGGCGTTTGATGTAGTTAACATCGAGCTCCTTTGCAGTAAGCTGGTGTTTTTTGGATTTTCTGACACGGCATGCGCATGGATCCGCTCCTTTCTCACAGGCAGATCACAAGTAGTTAGATCTAAGGCTGGCGCGCTCTCTAGGCCGATAGCGAGGCACTCCGGTGTCCCCCAGGGCAGCCTCAACGGCCCATGCCTGTTTTCGCTGTTTATTAACGACGCCCCCTCTGTACTCACCTGTTGTAAGCATCACCTTTACGCGGATGATCTTACCATTTACCGACGCGCCTCCTTCGCGAATTTACGCGAGAACATCGTACAGGTTAGCGCAGATCTTGCGCGACTCGCAGAGTGGGCAGCGTCCAATGGGCTGATCATTAATGCCAGCAAAACACAAGCGATCTGGCTTGGTTCCCGTGGGTTCATCAGTCGATGTCGAGCGCTTAACCTCCCGGAGCCAACTATCAGTGGGGAACCCATAGCCTACTGTAACTCGGTTAAAATTCTCGGTTTCACGCTCGACAGTACGATGTCCTGGGCGCAACAATGTGCTGTCACAGCGCGCAAATGCTATGCGACGCTTTCTCGTCTACGGAAGTGCCATGACCTATTACCTCGCGATATTAAATTAACGCTGGTCAAATCGTTGATCTTCCCGTATTTTGATTACGGCGCTGGCCTTCTGCTGGATCTGTCAGGTGAGCTGTGCACGAAGCTGCAACGTTGCATGAATGCTGCCGTTCGCTTCGTCACCGGTACTCCCCGCAGGGCGCACATTACCCCTACCTTAATTGCGTTAGATATTCTGCCTTATACCTGTCGGCGCAACTATCTCTGCATATGTTTATTAGCCAACATACTCCACGATGACTCACCAATTTATCTTGCTAAATGGTTCAATTTTCGGCCACCGGAAAAGGTTGGATCAAGACGCTGCTCCAGCCTAGACTTAGTTATCGGTAGCACGCGCACGACCTGCCACATGCGCTCTTTCCGGATAGGCGCGCCGCGACTCTGGAATCTTGTGCCGGAGGAAATTCGCAGGAGTTTCAATAAACCTTGCTTTAAATTCGCACTAAGGACGTATTTGCTTCGGCGGAATGCATTACGTTGCGATCCCTCGCTATCCGCGGAAGTTTGCCTTCTGCTCGATTAATCAGCGCCGCAATTGAAGTCGCAATCGTACTTTTTTTTGTTTTGGCTGTGCTTTTAGTTTTTCTTCGTTTTTTAGTTTTTAGTTTTTTAGTTGTAAGTTATTTTTAAGTTATTGTTTCAGCAGCGTTTGCGTTTCTGCGTTGATATATTTTATCTTTCATGATTTCATTGTTTTTTACCTCGGTTTAGTCTGTAAGTTTTATATTTCTTTTTATGTCACCGGACTCTGCGTGCGCACACGGGTACATGCCCCGTGGTCATTTGTACCTTTGTATCTTTTTTTTTTTTTTGCTGTTCAGGACTATGTAGGACCCCGAGTCCTTAGTCCCCAATAAAACAATCTATCTATCTATCTATCTATCTATCTATCTATCTCTTTGGTAAGTACGCACATACTTTTAACAACTCCGTAATCTTTCAATGTTTTAATCCGTTTCTTCACTCTGCTGCACGGAGATTTTGTTTCTAGACAATTCCGGCCCCCGCTGGCTCTCATTTTTAATGAGCACTACAGCAGGGCTCGTGTTTTTTGAGCCAGGGTGCCGTGAAAAGTCTAGCACATTTCAATTTGGAGGTTACCGAGTTCATGGACTCCGGACTGCCGGCATGTGGGTTACCAAGACATCTATGCGGAGAGAGTAAATTCGCACAATCTGCTGCTGTATTGAGCCTTCTTCCGATTGTCAGCGGCTTTATAATCTACTCAGCACCGAGGATTCTTTTTGCACGAATTTTACTTCGTTTTCACTCATGATTTTCGCCTACGGCCTGCACTTCCGTCATCGGTTCCATCAAGTCTATCCGTGTAGTGTGTTAGTGTGTTAATTATTCTAATTATACAGTTTTGCGTAATAATGAGAGTTTTTTGAGAGTGAGTGACTGCGCGAATGATGAATTCAAAGCAAGGCTTGCGCTCATAGCCTACAAACGTCAGTTTTAAGAAGCGAATCGATTAGTTTTTAATTTAGTTTTTAATTTACTTTGCTTACAATATTAGTATTTTTTGCTATTAATATTTTTTGCTTGTGCTTGGCGTACTAGAGGCACCTATACAATCGTGTTGGCTTGATTTTTGATTCAAATTAAATTGCGGCTCCACACTGCAGCGGATTTTAGCGCATCTTTTTATTTCCATAATCCATTTTTACTTGTAATGACTTTCTAGACGTCAATCTCTTTGTAAATATTAGTTTTAAGGCGAATTTTAGATTTTTCGATTATAGATTCTTAATGTAAATCATAGTATCGTTGTATTAGTGTAAAAATCTTGTATACCGCGCGGTTAATCCCTCGGTTGATAATACAGTTTAGCGTGTGAAACTACTTTACACAATCTTGCGGTTGTACAGGGCAGCATTGTTGTCTTTTCTTTCATTTTTATTTTTACTTTTATTTTACATTTATCTACCTTCGATGCGTCAATGTAGGATGATGAGACTTTATACTTCTTTGTTTGCGCCATGTCACCATGCACACGGCAAAATCCAGTAGTGCACGTAAATCGTGCATACGCTGTAAGCGCGTCATCAAGGATCTGGAGGATCGAATAACGTGCATTAACTGCAGCGCTCCCGTACATTCTGCGTGCCTGAATTCGATAGAAAAGCCAAGCAAATCTTTTCGCTGTCCGCGCTGTAACAAGCCTCCGACATCTTCTCAGTGGAGTTTGTCATCTGCTGCTGCTGCGTCCACATCATCTTCTGAACTAATTTCTGTACCTAGCCCTGCTGAACAGCGCAAAAGACCGGCTACGTCTCCACCATCTGTCACTGGCGCATCGAAAGGCAAAAAAGGCAAAATACCGTGTCACTTGCCACAGCCCGAAACTAGTATATTTTCCGACTCGTCACGCGCTGATCCTGAGTCCGCCTCTGCACGTTTGCCTAGTGTTCACTGCGACGATATGGGAGATATTGCTCCCCCCTGGTTCGGTTCGTTTGCGGCTGATCTTCAAGCGATGCGCGCCGATTTTCACGCGATGCACGCTGACATTAAGGCTAGTATCGAGAGACAAAACAAATCTATACAAGCTTAGGAAGCGAGGCTTAATAAGCAGGAGACTTCCGCTAACGCTCAGCTTGTCGAACTTCGTACTGAGCTTCACGAGAACGTTACGTCTCTTCGTTCGGAGTTCTCTCACACCCACGCTCCAATGCCAGCCCAATCGCAGGACACTTGCGAGATGTTGTTGACCGGTATCCCGAGAGATCCCTCGACTAACGATAAGGAAGTAGTTACCACCATTCTGACATTTCTCAATTTGTCCAGCATCTTGAATTTAGTTCTCGATTGCCTCCCTTGGCGTGACACTCCTCCGTTGTCAGGCGATCCTTCTGTCCGAACGCGGAGTTCCGGATCCAACTTACGACCAGAGGCTTGGTTATCCGTTTTGCGTCATCGGCCGTCCGCGATAAAGTTGCCAATGCGTCTAAAAACCTTAAGGATGTACATTGTTCGCAGATTTTCGGAACAGAAAGTACCACAAGTGTCTTCCTTCGCCCACTTTGGCCGAAATCGACTTATGAGCTCTTTCGTAAGGCGATTCAACGCTGTAAAGCCATTAACTACCCTTGTCCGATAATTAGAGATATCATTGTATTTGTTCGCAGATCCGTTGATGGGCAACTTATCCCCATTCACTCTGAGGAAGAGCTTCAAACCCTCACTCCGAACCTCTCTTGAAGTCGAAGGGGCTCCCTATCTGCACTATGTACATGTCCCACGCTTGTTTCGTCTAAATCTCCAATTGTTATCAGTCACATCAATGTTAATAGATTAAAATCACACTTGACTCTGCTCGAATCGTTCATTAATCCAGAGTTACACGACATAGTTGCAGTTACAGAGACTTTTCTCACAGAAGACGACTCAGATGCTTCAGTCACTATCCCTGGATATCTCTTCTTGCGGAACGATCGATCAGGCAAATTGGGAGGCGGCGTAGGAATATATGTTAGGGAAGGCTTTAAAACTCAGATCTTATGCTCCTCAGATCCCGTATTTGACAACACACCTGAGTTCATTAGATTCTCAATCTCACGAGGATCTACGAGTCTTCTCGTGGGCGTTGTTTACAGGCGCCCTGCCGAAGATCACTCGTTTTATAAAAGCCTCCGCAATCGAGTGAAACAAGCCTCGCGCAATGCCATTGCGAGCTTTTTTAAAGATAGATTCGCCAGGGCTGATAGCGTCGCTGATATGTGGCGCATAATCGATGAACTCGGCCTATCCTCTAGAAATCGTTCGGACTTTCCTTTACCCGTCGACTTATATACGCTTAACGAGCACTTCGTTGGCGACGCTAGCTCGATTCAATCCGACTATGCGCCGTCATTTGCTCACATCGCTCCCGAGCAGCGCTTCTTTTTTAAGCATGTGCAAATCACTGACATTGTCCAATCTATGAAGCGAATGCGATCCAAGGCTCAAGGTCCCGACGGTATCCCCATGAAGCTATTGCGGCTCTGCATGTCCACGATTCTGACACCGTTGATGAGCATCTTCGACTGCTCACTACAAGCGGGCGTTTTCCCGCAGGCCTGAAAAAGAGCCATCGTTTTGCCGTTACCTAAACGGTTCCCACCACTGGAACCCAACCATTTTCGGCCTATTAGCATTCTGAGTACGGCTGCGAAACTGCTCGAGGCGGTGGCTCTCCAGCAAATTCTAGATTTCATCTCAGAAAGGTGCATTCTCGATGAGTTTCAGTCGGGCTTTCGTAAAAGACACAGCACCCATAGCGCACTCATCTCTATTTTGGATGACATTCGCGAAGGAGTGGACGTCGAGGAACTCACCCTACTGGTCGCAATCGATTTTTCTCGCGCGTTCGATGTAGTCAACATCGAGCTCCTCTGCAACAAACTCGCTTACCTCGGATTTTCGGACACAGCGTGCGCCTAAACCCGTTCTTTTCTTTCAGACAGAGTGCAAGTAATTAGATCGAAATCAGGAAAGCTCTCACGGCCGATAGTTAGGCATTCAGGTATCCCTCAGGGCAGTTTGAATGGTCCCTGCATGCTTGCGCTTTTTATTAATGATGTTCCTACTGTACTCGCCCACTGTAAGCACCATCTTTACGCAGACGACCTGACGATTTATCGTCGCGCATCTTTCGCGAACCTACGCGAGAATATTGCTCAGGTCAGTGCCGATCTCGCTCGACTTGCAAAGTGGGCGGCGTCTAACGGGCTGCTCATCAACGCCAGCAAAACCCAAGCAATATGGTTTGGCTCGCGCGGTTTTATCAGCCGTAGTCGTGCTCTCAATCTCCCGGAGCCCATGATCAACGGGGAGCCTATAGCATATTGCGACTCGGTCAAAATCCTCGGCTTTACCCTCGACTGCACCTTGTCTTGGTCTCAACAATGCTCTGGCACAGCGCGAAAATGCTTTGCCGCACTTTCTCGCCTACGGAAGTGCCACGACCTTATACCGCGCGACTCCAAACTAATGCTTGTTAAATCGCTGGTCTTTCTCTATCTGGATTACGGTGCGGGTCTTCTGCTTGACCTCTCAGGGGAGCTGTGCGCCAAATTGCAGCGTTGCATGAACGCCGTTGTTCGCTTTGCCACTGGTACCTGCCGTAGAGAGCATATTAGCCCCACTCTAATTGCGCTCGACATTTTACCCTACACTGTCCGACGCAATTATTTTGCCTTTGTTTATTGGCTAACATGCTCCACTACGAGCCTCCTACCTATCTGGTCTCCTTAACTTTCGCCCACTCGACAAGGTAGGGTCTAAACGCTGCTCCAACTTAGACTTGGTTATCGGCAGCACGCGCACGTCTTGCTTTATGCGCTCATTCCGAATAGGCACACCTCGTTTCTGGAACCTTTTGCCCGAGGATATTCGTGAGAATTTCGCCAGACCAGGTTTTAAGCCCGCACTTAGGGCGTATCTGCTTAGAGTAAATGCTCTACGTAGCAACACCGCGTGTCCGTCCGACCGTTGCGCCTTGCTGGTCTAATCCGCGCTATTATTATTATTATCATTGTTACCGCATTTGTATCTATCGGCTGCGATTCGATTTAATCGATTTCATGTTTTTTTATTTGTATATATTCTGCGCACCTTTTTCGTTTTTCGTTTTTTCTTTCTTTTTTAGTTGTAAGTCACATCTCTTTAGTTTTAAGTTACGGTACTAGTCATAATTTTAAGGCATTGCGACAATAGTTTACCGGACCAAAATTTATTTTTTTCTGATCTCTTGTTAGTTTTTAAGTTTTTTATGTTTTTAGTTCCGACGCCATCCTAGCGCTTACGGGGATATGCACCGTTGTCATATGTATCTCTTTTTTTATTGTACATTGTCAGGACTATTTAGGACCTAGCGTCCTTAGTCCCTAAATAAAATCAAATTCAAATTCAAATTCAAATTCAAATTCTCTCTCTATATAATAAACCTAATATCGGAAACTCTAACGTCGGAATTATCGTCAATTTCTCCCTTCACATCAGTTCCCCATGTAACATAATATATGTGTGACAGAGCAGCAAGTAGCTCTGCACAGGCTTCAAAGATTTAAATAAAGTTTATGTTGATTAATATTTAAGCCTTGATGGCTCAGAGGTGAGTGAACCCGTAGAGTCCCCTTCTCCGCGCTCGCTCCCTTCTTTCGTTCAAATAATACATTTCGGGTAGAGGGATTTTAGCGCAAAATCCCCTCTCCCCGAAATTGTATAAATTAGAGCGTTTTAGCGAGTTCATCGGAGTCTTCGGTGAACTCTTGCCGAAGTAGACCTAGAGGGAAGCCACCCTGGTGTATACGCGTCCGGATCGTTTCCTAGACTCCCTCGATCTCGCGTACCTAATATATAAGTCGAATAAAGTAAGCGTCTAACATTTTGCGTAATTTAATTTATGTTTCAGATCGATCTGGGAAAGAGAAGATTGTAGAATTGTATATATTATATATAAACTAAAAAATAAACGTTAAGTTAGATTAATTTTTAAATATAAACTCTGAATTGAATTATTTTAAAACCCGAGTAAAAGTTTTCATTATTTCCCGAACAGCTGAAGTTGAATGCGCTCAGCTGTAGTCTCCACCAGAAGGACGGTGTTACATTGTCGCTCTTTCACGCGATATAATAATTAAGTGTGGGAAGCTAAGAGAGCTCATTTCGTTACATGGCGCCCAAACAGAAAAATATTAAGAATAAAGAAAACTCGTGATTTTTTTTAGTTTTATTAACAATTTTTTTGGGGCTACTTGGTATTGTCACGGACGCGGAGCTTCGCACGGCAACCCGACGCCCTGCATCCGTCGGCTCAGGTGGACTGCCGTCGGCATCTGCAGAAAGTCGTGTCACGGATGACGCGCACTAAAGATGATAAGCGCATCCGTAGATATGAGGACGACTCGAAGAAGAGATTAGCATAGGCATCGGTAGCTCAGTGGGAAGAGCATCCGTCGCAAAAACGGAAGTTCCCGAGTTCGATTCCTGGCCGAGTAAAGCCATACCTGTTTTTTTTTCGAGTCTTACCAAAATCCTCAATCAATTCGCGCACCCAAGCTACTGTTGTGCAGTAACTAATATTGGGGATCGAGTAGGCTCGATCGCCAATTCTAGCGAAAATCAGCTGTTCGGCTTGTCGAGCTATAGGTAGGGATTAAGGGATTTTCAGAATACAACATAGCTAGAGGATCAAGAAAGCGACTATTTTACCTGAAAATAACCTGAGAATTAGGAGTTGTCCGTGGAGAATTAGGGTGACATTATAGACGCGAGTGCGTGAAATAAATTCGAGTGCGCGATTGAATTTTAAAATTTCATTTTTTCATCATAAAATAAATAGATCTGGCCTCGTTAAGGCAGATCAGAAGAAAGAAAGAATTCAGGATCATCAGACTTCAAGAATACTCAACATTGAAGAGGATTATGGAAGAAATTTTATAGCACACTGTGCTCTAAATCCGCACTTAAGTCACAGTTTTTCGTGACCTAAGCCGCCTATTATTGCACACTATGATCAACCAACTTCACGCTGTTCAATAATGTGATGAATGATTTAGCATCCAAATGACCTAACCTGTACGCTTTTTAAACATTCTATTTGAAATTATATCTAGTTTATTCTTTCATATTATAGATTAAAGTGTAGATTATAATGCAATTTATAATTTTACAAAGATTTAATAGAGTAGTTCTATTTTAAGGTGTAAACCTTTCAATATTTTTTCAATATTTAAATAAACTTCATAATTCGAAACGGTAATAGAAATAATAAAATTCAAATTACAAAAAACAATTAATTATTTATTAACTCTCTTTATGATCTGTTTGTTCAGCTTTATCTAACATAATAGAACTCTTATTACTATTTATTATAACATTACAATTATTAAAAATATAAGTATTATTTAAATTTTGATCTATTGAACTTTGTAAATATAATACAATATCCGGATGATAAAAAACTGGTAATTTTGATGTGTCCCTTGATGCGGATGAAGTTTCCAAAATGCAAGGGTCTTTTCGAACAAAAGTATTCGCTTGTGATTGAATTACATTTTCATTGGGTCCGGATAAAGATTGACTATTAGAATCAGATTGATTGATCGTATAAACAGGATTTGCTACATTTTTCTTTTCAAATTTAGAATTAGAAGTAAATTGATTTATTGTACAAACAGGATTTGCTGATGCAGCACTTCTCTTTTCAAATGGTCTAAAAAGATTTGTACGTTGAAAATCTTTTGATGTTGATGGTATTGCAACTTCAGAACTAGTCGCATCTGAATCCGCTAAAGCACAAGAATTAATAATGATTAATTTTGACTTTCTTAGTTACTTCAATCTCACTACTAATCTGATTAAATATTTTTCTTTTATTATTGATGGAATCAGCTATATAGCCTGAGGCAACTGCAGCAGACTTCCATCCTCCATGTCGCTGAAGAGTAAGAAGGTCAGCACCGGCATCAACTAAAAGAGTGGCAGATGTTCTTCGGAAGCTATGACCACTAAACATATTCGCATTAGGCAACTTTAAATATGTAGCTATAAATTTTGAAATTGAAGCAAACTTATTAATTCCTATCGATTGCTGAATGCACTTTCCATTAACATATCTTAAAAAAAACTATCCAATTGAGAGACTTCAGATCTAATCTTCAAATATTTCAAACAAATATCATATAACACACCTGTAATAGTAAAAGATCTTGGAACATTATTTTTAGTTTTGAGAATTTTAACAAAAAGAACATTATCATCTAATTCTTTCACATCTTTGACACATATATTAGTAAACTCTCCTCTTCTAAGAGCACTGGCAATCCCAAAGATAAGAGCTACCTATAAAATATTATTGAAAGTAAATATTCAAAATTAATTTTTAATACAATATTTTATTTATTTACCTTTTCAATCAGATAAATTTCATCAGGTACTTCACTCAGAAATTTAGATATATCATTTTTTCCAAAAACTTGAGATTTTTTTGATCTATAACCAACATTTTTTTTCTTTAAAAATGATATTAATCTGCTATAATGACTGATGTCAATTTGATTATAAGCATTAATGGTACACTTTAGCATTGAGTATGTTACCCACAAACTTGGTAGTGAATCCTTTTGCGACAGTTCAGAAAAGTATACAAGTAGAACGTCTTCACAAAACGAATTTGAATGTTTGTCTTTGCGCCATTTTTTAAATTGGTTGTAAGCAATTGTATATAACCTTCTTGACTTTTCTGGCATTAGGTTTAAAGAAACACTTTTTGCTGCTTCTCTTATTTCTATCGGAACAATACCACTACACTCATCATCACTCGAATCGCTAGTGCTATTCATTTTTATTTATCAAAGAAACGTAAGGCTCAATTGTGTTTAGGCAAATTTAAACTCGCAAGCTCCGAGTATATCAAAGTAAAGGCAGCCAGCGAACTGTAGAGGTCGTCCGCACATGCGCATCGTAAAGACAGACCGCATGACGATCAACGACGGTTATTAGCACGCCTATGCATTTGGCGGCTATCGTGTCTATGCTTTTTAAAAAATTATAAATTTTAAAAACGAAAAAAAAGTAAAAATTGAACAGAAATGAATAAATTTCGAAGACGGCGGATTTATGACACTTGTGCTATAAAATAGTATACGATACTCGTGACTTAAGTGGCTCATTGCACGACGTGCAATAATGAAGCACTTAAGTCACATGTATCGTAATATACTATTTCTCTCAGTTTAAATCCCTTACTCTTCAGAAAAATATATATATTTTCTATTTTTGCCCCTTGGAAAAAGTCGATCAAGCAGGTTAATCTGCATAGAATCTGCCCATTAATATAAAAATCAGAAAATTTTGCAAGCCCAATTTTTTCTTTTAATCGGTAGTTACAGTAGGAAAGTTATTCAAAGTTAAAATATTAAGGTTGCATTAATCAATTGTTAGAAGTTAGGAAAACTTTGCTGAAATTTGATTGAAATTTAAGGGAAGCATTTTTGCTTTCATAAAAAGAAAAAAAAAAGAAAATATTGTTCGTTCCACTTTCTGTGGAACGTAACAGAAATTTAAGGAAGATCATGGCTCCTAGAGAGTTTTTGAGGATTTGCTTCAAAATTGTTCGAAGAAAATTAAGCTAGAAGAGTGCGACAGTATTCCATGGAAAGAAATCATGGATTTAAAACAACAGGAATTGACAATATTAACTAATAAAATAGATGAAATGACTCGAGATATTAAATTCCATAAAAAGGAAGCGCCAACCCTACCGACTTTTCGACGTAGACGTGTAGCCCCTTTAGGAATAATAGGAAGAATAAGTAAAGAGTTAGTCGGTTTATTGACGCAGATGACGAGCAAATTATAAACGAGAATCTTGATCAATTATACAATGGTGAGCAAGGTCTAGCCAAGTTAATCGATCAGAAATCTCATTTAATCGCAGCACAGATGGAGGATATTTATAATATAACAAGAAAATATAAAGAAGAATTACGTAAAATAGAATATTCGGTTCAGAAATTGCATGAGAGTGATCAAATATTAAATTACAAGCTAGAATTAAATTCCTATGTTTACCGTGCTAAGTGCGTTATGAATCACACGATAAAGAGTAATGAACAGCTAATAAGTATTCTATCTCAACTTCGTGAGAGAAGAATACATTGTAGTCTAATAAAGCCTCAAATATTGAAACAAATCATAACTGACATTAGGAATTTAAACCAGGATTTAGATTTCCCTATACCTATAGAAAACAATGAAGGAAACTTAATAATGGGACTATACATACCGTTAGTAGAGCGCATACAGTATCATGTGTATAAAATGCATCCTCTAACGATCTTACAAAACTCTACTCAAGGCATCATAAGGAGCGCTTACGTGAAACCGTCGCATGAGTACATAGCTCTCAGCACAGATCATAAGCAGTACTTCAAATTCGATCACGACAAATTAAATCAGTGTTACCACCTCACTCGAGGGTACATTTACCCAAGTAAGCGACCTTTACAAGACACATTAAATCAACAGGACTGTGAACTAGGGCTTGTTAAGTGACGAATTCATTTAGCAATTTTGATTTATTTAATTTACTAAGATTGCATTTATACTAAGACTTGAGAACTAGTCTAAGACTTCGGCGTGAAACCGAAGACGACTTTTCCGTTCTCACGGTGGCCTACGTGACGAAAAGTGCACGATGGCAGTCTGTTTTTTTCTCTAAGTTATATTTCATCTCGGGTCAGCAGAAAAAATCGCCTAAGCCTAAGAGGAGAGGTAGCCCTCTCTCTCCGCTCTCGCAGGAAAAAGCGAGGTGATGAGCTAGGAGAGAGCGCTCCCTCCCGCACTTCTGGACTGCACCGCACGCCGAAACGAATGTAGGCCTGCAGTAGTTCGCTAAGTCAGTAGTTTTAAAATTCGTAGTTTGTCGGGACGCGATTAAATTCGGGCGCCGCGTGATCAGAACTTCGTGGAGCGCAGTTTCCAAAATATTATTAAGAGCGCGAGCTGACGAGACACCGTGCAGAAGGACGCAGCCCAGGACAACTAGATCTTCAAGGATAGTAAAAAGTAAGAATCATACAAAATTTAAAGCGTGAACTCCGTTAGTTTAATTGACTTCAAATAAAAAAACTAGACCATTAAAGTAAAAGCAAAGAGAGAGAGAGATCCCGTGTAGTTTTTTTTTATGTTCAAATCGAATACAATAATAAATTTCTTTTTAAATAAGAAAAATAGATAAATCAACGTAAATCTTTTTTGTAATTTCCCTTCATCCCAGAAGCCTTAACACAGGATTTCTGCCCAGGCTGTACAGCGGGGGACTGACCCTGTACTGAAATAATTTTCTTTTATTTAACAAACAAATTTTCTTTTTCAATGGTTATAAACTTTCGGCCTTCTCGAAAGTTTATAACAGGGCTATACTTGCAACCTACTGAACGGAGATTGAAACTGTGTGAAATCGTCGTAACCAAAGTTGAAAAAACACAATGGAGTTACATGGATAGCGAAGGGTCTTGGCTGTTTTCAGCATATAATCAAGAAGCTTTAAGAATCCTATGCCCTGAGCAGTCTGATCAGTTAACACGAATCTATGGAGCCGGCATTTTACGTCTCTCAACGGGATGTACTGCCAAAACAGACAGTGTTATACTGGCCACTAGGAATTTGCAAACAGCTAATAATCAATACATATATAAACCGGACTTACATTTGAATTTGAGTGAGCTGTTTCCTCAAATTAAACAAATAGATGAACATTCAATATTAGAGATAGACTCAACTGACGAATCAAAAGGATTTGACGCAAAACCTTTAAGATTACTGATGGATAAAGCCCGAGAAATCGGACATCATAAAAGAGTGTGCAATACTAGTTTTAAAATAATTTTAAGTTATTTTTAATACACCAGGCCAGCGCACAGAAAATTTTTCCTCTGCTGGATTACTTTTTGTAATGTACTTAAGTATAATGTATTATAGTTACTCATTGTACGTACACTGGTTAAATAAATAAATAAATAAATAAAAATGATAAGTCATTCTAATAATTTAATTTACGGTGGATTGGTTGTACAGTTAGTATTAATAGGAACCTTGATGGCAATAGGGTATGTAGTAGTTAAGAAAAATCGTAGGAATAGGATTAAATATTGTATCCCGGATAATCTGAAGAATGACATTCATCAGGTAGAGGAGGAAGAGACAGAGTTGTAGAATGTTATAGTAGATAAGTCAGTGGGTAAAACTGTAAAAATGGGTAATATTCGCTCAGGAATTGAGCAAAATAGTGAGGTAAATTAGAAAAAAAAGTGGAAGATTAAAAGAAAAAAAAAGAAAAAAAAAGAAAAAAATAAAAAAAAGAGAATAATGATAAAAAAAGAGAGAACATAGTAAAAATATAATTTATACTTTCTTTACATAACATAGAATAACGTTGTATATCTTATATATAACCCAGTACCATAGGTAGTTGTAAGATAGGCTATGTCTGTAAAACTGGACCCATTCGTACCCCTTTTGTATTTAGAAAAACAATAAAAGAAAAGACGACGAAGACAATGGAGAATACGCAGAAAAATGGAGTCTGCATCATCGTAGACGCAAGGATCAGAAAAGAAAAGCTATTGAAACTGTTCGAAAGCGTAGGACCCATAGAATATATGCGGACCCAACCATGCCTCGACGATGCAACGAAAAAGAAAATAACCCTAGAATGTGAGTCGGAGGTGCAGATTGAGAGAGCTCTAAGCGCTCATCAATTAAAAGCGTAGGAATGCTAACAAATAGGTAGAAGGAGGACTAACTAACAAAAAATAAAAAAAAAATTATAATAATAATAATAATATAAAAATAATAATAATAATAATAATATAAAAATTATAATAACAATAATAATATAAAAATTATAATAATAATAATAATATAAAAATTACAATAATAATAATAATATAAAAATAATAATAATAATAATATAAAAATTATAATAATAATAATATAAAAATTATAATAATAATAATGGCGGACGAGGCGGACGAGGACGGGTTGCCTCCCGAGGCGGTCCCGCCAGATATTAACTTTAAGTGCCATCCTAAACAGAAAAACAGTACGGTGGTGTGTGTATTGTGTGACGGTGCAAAGTAGGTGGAAAGTATACATCTAATGTTTGGGTGATATGTAGTGAACATAAGGACGTAGACATAACCTTACTAAGCAAAGAACCACGTGTTCTGATAACTAGATTGAAAAAAGAAAATGCACTTAAGGATAAATTAATGACTGAACAAAATATAAAATATAACAGCTTATGTATTGAATATAATAATCTCAAAAAAAAAAATATGGTGATCTGTTACAAGAAAAGAAAAGTGAAGAAGACATGGATATGGAATTAGATGAAAACACTAAAGTAACTGCCATCAAAGAGGAAAATAATCTGTTAAGACAACTTAATACTGAACTGCAAGAAAAAAATGATTTACTAAAAGAATTACTTCAAAAGGAAAAAGAAACGTTCAAAATAAGTAGCAATAAACCCTATGCTGAGATAAGCTCAAATGCAAAGTTCCCAACTAAAAGTGTGCCTGTACCAAAAATTATCATAAAACGTAAAAGTAAGAAAGATACTTCTAATATGGAAGATAATGTAAAAAAACAATTAGGCAAAGACACAAGAATTTAAACAAACAGAATTAATAAAGGGAAAAATGACACCATTACGATAAGCTGCAAGAATGCTGACAGCGCAAAGTTTGCAGCGAAGATTTTAGAACACAAGCTAAATCATATATACAACATCGAAAAGAAAAAACCTACAAATCCAATAATAAAAATAGTTGGTATTACTGATGTAAAACATCCAGAAATTAAACTCCTAGAAGATGATATAAACAAAAGAAATTTTGCAGACTATGATGAAAAAG